>BSQZ01000104.1:640000-705000 GCA_033239005.1 Lamellibrachia satsuma
AGTCCACAGTGATTGTATTATTGGCAGGCACCAACAGCGGTCCTCACATTGAGCGACTAGAGCTTGCAGTTAGGCTACCGTGAGAACAGTCCACAGTGATTGTATTGGCAGGCACCAGCTGCAGTCCTCACATTGAGTGACTAGAGCTTGTAGTTAGGCTACCATGAGAACAGTCCACAGTGATTGTATTATTGGCTGCACCAGCAGCAGTCCAAACATTGAGTGACTAGAGCTTGCAGTTAGGCTACCATGAGAACAATCCACAGTGATTGTATTATTGGCAGGCACCAGCAGCAGTCCACACATTGAGTGACTATATCTTGTAGTTAGGCTACCATGAGAACAGTCCACAGTGATTGTATTATTGGCAGGCACCAGCAGCAGTCCACTCATTGAGTGACTAGAGCTTGCAGTTAGGCTACCATGAGAACAGTCCACAGTGATTGTATTATTGGCAGGCACCAGCAGCAGTGCTCACATTGAGTGACTATATCTTGTAGTTAGGCTACCGTGAGAACAGTCCACAGTGATTGTATTATTGGCAGGCACCAGCAGCAGTTCTCACATTGAGTGACTATATCTTGTAGTTAGGCTACCATGAGAACAGTCCACAGTGATTGTATTATTGGCAGGCACCAGCAGCAGTCCTCACATTGAGTGACTATATCTTGTAACTAGGCTACCGTGAGAACATTCCACAGTGATTGTATTGGCAGTCACCAGCTGCAGTCCTCACATTGAGTGACTAGAGCTTGTAGTTAGGCTACCGTGAGAACAGTCCACAGTGATTGTATTATTGGCAGGCACCAGCAGCAGTCCACTCATTGAGTGACTAGAGCTTGCAGTTAGGCTACCATGAGAACAGTCCACAGTGATTGTATTATTGGCAGGCACCAGCAGCAGTCCACACATTGAGTGACTATATCTTGTAGTTAGGCTACCATGAGAACAGTCCACAGTGATTGTATTATTGGCAGGCACCAGCAGCAGTCCACTCATTGAGTGACTAGAGCTTGCAGTTAGGCTACCATGAGAACAGTCCACAGTGATTGTATTATTGGCAGGCACCAGCAGCAGTCCTCACATTGAGTGACTATATCTTGTAGTTAGGCTACCATGAGAACAGTCCACAGTGATTGCATTATTGGCAGGCACCAGCTGCAGTCCTCATATTGAGTGACTAGAGCTTATTGTTAGGCTACCACGAGAACAGTCCACAGTGATTGTATTATTGGCAGGCACCAGCTGCAGTCCTCACATTGAGTGACTAGAGCTTGCAGTTAGGCTACCGTGAGAACAGTCCACAGTGATTGTATTATTGGCAGGCACCAGCAGCAGTCCACTCATTGAGTGACTAGAGCTTGCAGTTAGGCTACCGTGAGAACAGTCCACAGTGATTGTATTATTGGCAGGCACCAGCTGCAGTCCTCACATTAAGTGACTAGAGCTTGTAGTTGGGCTACCGTGAGAACAGTCGACAGTGATTGTATTATTGGCAGGCACCAGCTGCAGTCCTCACGTTAAGTGACTAGAGCTTGTAGTTCGGCTACCTTGAGAACAGTCCACAGTGATTGTATTATTGGCAGGCACCAGCTGCAGTCCTCACATTGAGTGACTAGAGCTTGTAGTTAGGCTACCCTGAGAACAGTCCACAGTGATTGTATTATTTGCAGGCACCAGCTGCAGTCCACACATTGAGTGACTAGAGCTTGCAGTTAAGCTACCGTGAGAACAGTCCACAGTGATTGTATTATTGGCAGGCACCAGCAGCAGTCCACACATTGAGTGACTAGAGCTTGCAGTTAGGCTACCGTGAGAACAGTCCACAGTGATTGTATTATTGGCAGGCACCAGCAGCAGTCCACACATTGAGTGACTAGAGCTTGCAGTTAGGCTACCATGAGAACAGTCCACAGTGATTGTATTATTGGCAGGCACCAGCAGCAGTCCACACATTGAGTGACTAGAGCTTGCAGTTAGGCTACCGTGAGAACAGTCCACAGTGATTGTATTATTGGCAGGCACCAGCTGCAGTCCTCACATTAAGTGACTAGAGCTTGTAGTTAGGCTACCGTGAGAACAGTCCACAGTGATTGTATTATTTGCAGGCACCAGCTGCAGTCCTCACATTAAGTGACTAGAGCTTGTAGTTAGGCTACCGTGAGAACAGTCCACAGTGATTGTATTATTGGCTGCACCAGCAGCAGTCCACACATTGAGTGACTAGAGCTTGTAGTTAGGCTACCGTGAGAACAGTCCACAGTGATTGTATTATTGGCAGGCACCAGCTTACCACGCGCCGAAACGCACCAATTACGCCAACGCGTGTTCGATTGCTTTCGATATTTTTCAGGTCAGGCCGACCGGTTTTGGCGTTCTGGTGCTAGCGCTGTGGCGTGTGCGTGTGTCAACTATAATAAACGTTATTGTTGGTAAGTTGCGTGGTTTGCTAACACGAAAATGTGTTATATTTACGGGCTAGGGTCGGACACGCGTTGTCGTAGATGCACTATCAATCACATTCCAGAACATTGGCACCACTCAGCAAATTAATAAAAAAATGACTGTTGAGGAGTGGCATAAACGACTGGTTGGCTGGGCAACGTGATTTTTGTGTACCACGTGTTACGTTGTTGTGATGTGCAGAATCTGCACATGAAATGTAAGTTGTGTCGGTGGTGAAATGATGAGTGGCGCCCCTGGTGGCAAATGCAAACTCCCCACCAGTGGCGCCACATAGTGAATGTAATGTAAATCACTAACGATTTCCCCACTGCCACAACTTACATTTGATGTACAGATTCTGCACACCGTCATTTCATTTGACAAACTCCTAATTTTTTTCAACACATCTCTCAACTTCACTGGCATACAATTGTGGCTAGTGTTTGCATTGAACATGCGTATAGAAGCAACATTACGTTCGCTTTTGTTTGAAACTATGTCACGTATACTCAAATGCACTGGTGCAATGACGTCACAATGCGTAAACAACACTCGCGTTGCCCAGACTCCGCACTGTCCATTTTGAATCTATGATCAAGATGTGTGTGGCAGTGGTAATATGCTTGAGTGGCGCCACTGTCGGGGAGTTTGCGACAAATGTAGTGTTATATTATCCACCGGAGGCGCCACGGGTTATTTCGGGTAATTTGTAGACTAGGTAATTTGACGTTCTATCGAGGCAGTATTGCGTAGAGAAAAACACATTGTTTGAACAATCAGTCACGGCTATCTGATAGTTTATTCAACAGTTTTGCAATGCTATTTGTAATCTACACATATGCTAAGCATTATTACCCAGCTATCGTTAGTAGCGATATGACTGTTTTAAAGAAGCATATAAATGCATCTACACAATTCACTGATGACGTCATGCTTGTACACAGCTGTGCAAAGAAATACGAGAAGACGCAACTGTTGACGAATCTGTCCGTCAATGGCCGGTGAAGCTGTTATACAATTACTTACTAGTTTGCTAGACCGTCAAACAAAACTAGATATTATGAAGTTCGCTTGTTATGAGTATGCAACATTTGACATACAGGTTGAGATCATGCAGTCGTATATCTTATACATAGTATGCACTCATTTAAGTTATGCATAATAGCTAAGGAAAAAACTGGTAAGTTGGTCTAGCTTAGAACAAAGTCAAATACATTAAAAAAACTGATGCAAACGTCTTAGTGTTCCATTTTAACAACAGTTTCAAACTACCAGGCTTTCCCTATTTCTACATACAGGCTGGGCTGTAGTTCTATATTTAACAGTCCTGCGTGTTGTAAGCATACCCGCTTAGTTTGAAACGTATCTACATCATGCAGTCAAACACGCCATACATTTATTTACCACGATTGAACCATGTCTACATTGCGCAGTCGTGTACGTTATACATATATTTAGTATTATAAATATACCTACGTTATGTAGTCATGTATGCTATGTAAATTCTACACAGTGCTTACCGATTAACATTCACGTTGACAACCATCAGATACATATATCTGTCAGTTGATCCCAGCATGACTAATCAAGCACAACCAGATAGCCTGATACACTATCGGGGGGGTCGATGATCTTTGGATCGCATACATATGACGAGATCTTCTAAAGATCATTGACTTTCACATTGTTTGTTGATCATATTCAGACAACACGATCTTCTCTAAATCTCTAGACAGACGACGTAACCCGTAACCTTTTCAGAATCGGTGGGACGTACGACGTAACCGATATTCCTCGTTTGTGCGATGACATAATAGATGTAGGAGGAAGAATAGCTGACAGAAATTAATGAATAATTTCGATTTGCATAAGAAGAATCACTATTCATTTCAACTCCTTCGCCGTCATTTTCGCTGGCGTATCGTAACTCTTTGCCTGACCACAACGTTCCTGTCGGGTGGCGGTGACAGCCGTAGTAGCAAACGTCTTTGGCTGTTATACCATTATCCTAACATCCTATTGTCACGGTGAACATCGTATTGTCACGCTGGTAGCCGTGATCGTCTGACGTCATATAAGTGTTATTGTGGTACCAGTGAGCGCATGCATCCAATTAGGTGGTATTGTGACGCTGGTACCACCAGTACTCCCAGTTATACCACGCCGTACGGACCAAGCCTCACGAACCCAGCCTTACGGACACAGCCTGCTGCATCCTCTTGTTTTCGTGCGCAGCGTATTTCAACGATGATGTTTATTTTACCGACCATTGACAAATATACCCCCGTCATCACGACAGTTCGCGTTTGGACTTGCAGATAAGTTCTTCTTATGAAAGCGTCCGTCTTCTACACGATTGACAAGATTCACCTACTTCAGACGACATTGAATTAAGGCAGGCGAGGCGTCTGTTTGTCCTGTTTCAACGCATGCTACAGTACATGAACGTGCAAGAACTGTTTTCATGACTATGTGTCTTTGACTGTAGCACCACTTGATAATAACTTTTCAGACCACATATAGCAGTCAGATAGATGTTGTTGATTTCGATGAACGATCAAGTGGTCAGTAACGTAGATTCCGACGAGTGGTGAGTGACGTGGATTTCGACGTATGGTCAGTGACGTAGACTTCAACGGGTGATCAGTGACGTAGATTACGCCGGGTGGTCAGTGAAGAGGATTCCGACGAGTGGTCAGTGACGTAGACTTCGACAGGTGGTCAGTGACGTAGATTTCGACGAGTGCTCAGTGACGCGGATTCCCGACGAGAGGTCAGTAACGCGGCCTTCGACGAGTGGTCAGTGACGTAGAAAGCTGGAACGCTTGACCGTCGCCTGCTGTTGATCACGAAACTGCTCTCACCTGCTCCCGGGGGAAGACTTCCCCTTTTCGTTGCTCCGACCGGTGTAGGAGGCGGAGGAGGGTGACCGGCCGATGGCACCCTCGCCCACGCGACCCCGCTCGGGCTGACAGTCTGTGGGCTGAGCCTGTGTCCATAGGCAGATCCCGCTGACTTCGACTTGGACTCGGGTGTTGGCGCACGGACCCGGCGACGGATGTCCGGTCGCGGTGCAGAGACGCTCGGCCGACTCCCGTCCGAGCAGACGGACGGACAGCGCTTGTCGGAGGCGTAGTAATATGCAGGCAACTTACGGCGGCCGACTCCGCCG
This sequence comes from Lamellibrachia satsuma, assembly GCA_033239005.1. Lineage (NCBI taxonomy): Eukaryota > Metazoa > Annelida > Polychaeta > Sabellida > Siboglinidae > Lamellibrachia > Lamellibrachia satsuma. The sequence continues at coordinate 645,618 of BSQZ01000104.1, forward strand.
AACTCACAGATGATGTCGACGGGGCGGGACGTCATCTCGACGAGGTCCAGCACGGGCCGGGGGCTGTTGGCGACCGCGTGGCGGAGAACGTTACCCGGGTAGATGAACACACACCGGACGCGTCCAGAGCCCGGGTTGCGGACCTCCTGCCTCACGTGTGGGAGGAAGGGAGGGCTGAACAGCGTCGGGCGGCGGGGAGACTTGGGTCCGGTCGGCTCCGGGGACGGAGGCGGGGAAGGAACTGTCCTCGGTGGCTTGGGAGCCCGGGTGTGATCCTGCAGCGATACTCGTACTGTCATGGCGGACGTTCTTCAAATGTGGTTATATCACCTCACAACGCTGCGGTGAAATCATTCGACGAGTAATCAGTGTCCGATATGTAATGCATTGAACATGTTCAATACAGTACGATAGCCAAAGTAGAAGACTTCGCTGCTGTTCGTATTTTGATTAAAGCGTCTTTGATCCAAGTCAGTCGCGCGGAGCCAAACATAGGCTTACATGAACACAGCCGATGCTATATGAACTCGTCACAATGGTACAGCGCATGGAAGTAGGTCTTCCACTACCGAGTGCGTTTGAGAAATATACCAGTAGTTCCAGAGTAGGTTATGCACGTGTTCCAGCGTCACCACGGCGATGTCCTTTACTGTTTGTACAAGTGCATTGTCAGCGCGAATATCTGTGTGACACGCGCTCCAATTCTCACAGACAGAATACGTGTCCACATGTAGCATACGACGATAACGGTTCGATTAGTTAAACCATCGCTTTGTTAAGTGCACTCACACTGGGTACACTGTAGCAAGACGCCATTTTCCTCACAGGCAGGTAAAGTGCTTGACAAATACAACCATACTCAATAACAATATGCAGACTGCGTTGTTCGTGCCTTCCATTATCAACACGACGTTGTTGACATTGGTACATCGCGGATGTCTTTCACCGTTTGTATATCCATTGTCAGCGAATATCTTAGACAAACGCACTTCAAATCTCACAGAAAGAATATATTATATTATATTATACCAACATCAAGCAGGTGACGGTGACAACAATTCGTCAAGCTAACCAACTGATTGGCCAAATGCAATCGTATTGCTTACACTGTAACAACATACGTCTATCCTGCAGGCGGTTGAAATGCTTGCCCGTGTAGCGATCGCGTTAAGCCGCAGAGATTACCATCCCGAAGTCTTCACTGACTCCTCGCGTTCTCGTTGGGGTAAATTCGGGTAAACGCCTTGCACATCCGGCTGACTTCACGCAGTATAACCGCCCGACGTCCTGGCCTCTGGAAAGACGCGGCCGACGACACTAGCCCGGACAGAGTTGTTGTCAGGCGATATTCCGTGACCGCGGTCTCGCTGGAAGCTCTCGCTGGAAGCTCTCGCGCCCGCAGACGGCCCGCATTGGATCTGGCGTTAAATCTGCTCGACGGTGGACGTAGGCAATTAGGGAGAATTAGACGAAATAAATATCGAGCGGTCGACGGTCGATCGAATGGAATAATGTAACGTATATGTTGTGCAAGAAACGGTTCCGATAAACAGACAGGTACTGTTGTACTGTTCTGCGGAGTAATGCGCAGTAGAATCCCACATTAAATGTGGGATTAAGACGTGGTGAATAACGGCACAGTTCTACATATACGGCTGACTAAGTACACACACTTTAAATATCAGAATAATTAAGAATTGAGGTAAAGTGGATAAGGCTTACGAATGTAAAGACGAACATACTCTAATAACGGCGACAAACAAAGAGGAAGAAAGAGATCTCTCACCGAGGGTCACATTGAAGTAATAACCTTCAGGTGCCAATTACTGTAGACGGAACGAACATAAGGTAAGAAGATGAGATAGTAAGAGGGAAAACGATGGGAGAAGAAGAATGCGTAATGTAATGAGGTGTAACAGGCAATGTAATTAAGTGTAAAAGGTAATGTAACGAGGTGTAACAGGTAATGTAATTAGGTGTAAAATGTAATGTAACGAGGTGTAAGAGGAATGAAGAACTGGTAAGAGGGCCAGAGAAAGGTGGGGTTAGGGGAGATACAGGGTTGAGGGTGACCGGGTCAAAGAAAATAGGGTAACCTTGAATAGACGGGATTTTGTGCAGGGAGACGAGGGGACAGGCTTGAACAGGTATGAGGAAACGCAGTAAGATAATTAGCAGGACTTGCAGTGATATTACACTGCAGAACATGACTTACATTTAGTACCAGCAAGACAGACGGATATATAGCCAGTACAAAAAAAGAAAAACGGACATATAGCCTGTACAAACAAGACAGACGGACATAACGCCAGTACAAACAAGACAGACGGACATATAACCAGTACAAACAAGACAGACGGACATATAGCCAGTACAAACAAGACAGACGGACATATAGCCAGTAAAAAGACAGACGGACATATAGCCAGTACAAACAAGACAGACGGACATATAGCCAGTACAAACAAGAAAGACGGACGTATAGCCAGCACAAACAAGACAGACGGACATATAGCCAGTACAAACAAGACAGACGGACATATAGCCAGTACAAACAAGACAGATGGACATATAGCCAGTACAAACAAGACAGGCGGACATATAGCCAGTACAAACAAGACAGGCGGACATATAGCCGGTACGAACAAGACATAACAAGTTGCAATCAATACAAACAAGACAAAGACACTTTGCACTCAGTGCAAACAAGGCAGACGGACTTGCAAGACATAGAAAGACTTGTAGTCGGTACAAACAGGAAAGAGGGACTTGTAGTAAGTATAAATAGAATATAGAGTCTACTAGTCAGTACAAATAGGACAGATAGTCTTGTAGTCAATACAAATAGGACAGACGGATTTGCAATCAGTGCATACAAGACAGAAATAAGCTTGTAGTCGGTACAAACAGGGCAGAGGGACTTGTAGTCAATACAAACAAGACAGACGGACGTGCAGTCAATACAAACAAGAAAGAGGGACTTGCAATGAAAACATACAAAACAGAGGGATTAGCAGCCAGTACAAAGAAGACGGAGATACCTGTAGCCAGTACACACAGGACAGAAGGATCGACAGTCAATACAAACAGGACAGTGGGACTTGTATTAAGCACAAACAAGACAGTGGGACTTGTAGCCAATACATACAAACAGGAACGAGAGGGACTTGTAGTCAGTACACACAGGACAGAGGGACTTATAGTCAGTATACACAAGACAGAGGGATTTGCAGTCAGTACACACAAGACAGAGGGACTTGCAGTCAGTACAAACAAGACAGATGGACGTGTGTTCAGTACAAACAAGACAGATTTGTAGTCCATAAAAAAGGACACAGGAAGTTGCAGTCAATAGAAAGAGGACAGAGAAACTTGTACTCAGTACAAACAAGATAGAGGGACTTCCAGTCAGTACAACCAGGACATAGAGACGTGAAGTCAGTAGGACATAGGACAGAGGGACTTGTAGTCCGTACAAACAAGACAGAGAGACTTGTAGTCAGTACACACAGGGCAGAGGGACTTACAGTCAGTACACACAGGGCAGAGGGACTTGTAGTCCATACAAACAAGACAGAGAGACTTGTAGTCAGTACACACAGTGCAGAGGGACTTACAGTCAGTACACATAGGGCAGAGGGACTTGTAGTCCATACAAACAAGACAGAGGGCCTTGCAGTCAGTACACACAAGACATGCAGTTAGTACAATCAGCAGACACAAAACAGGCTGATAAGGAATTAACACTGCAAGTACAAAGACAGTTTAGTTTATTAGAAACACGACAGAAACCTTTTAGTTACTACATGATTATTTAATTAATTTGGTTGCTAAGCATATTCCTACTTATGTTAGAATGGAAACTGACTGAAGTACATCCGGGCATTTTGATGTCACACTCGCAGTACTGTCAGCCCGTAACACCCACTCAAACCACTATCGTTATATTCCTGGAGTTATATCGAGAGATGATATCATAATATTGCACTCTAACAGTACGCCTCCACCAACACAATAATATTACACACATTTACACACCTGGAGTAACACACCATTATTTCATTCCAACATACTTTCATTGTAATATTATTGTTATGTTGACATGTTTACGTTTATCACAATATGGCACATCAGCGTTACACCTTTACCAATATACTTAGCCTATATAACTTGTATTATAATTATTCAAAATAACCATATAATTACACTCCATTATTGTATTAAAAAAACATATATCATTATATGTTTGTTGCTATAACAATAGTGTTACACGTAGGACATTAGTTTCGAATATGGCACTACAGCACTTCACCTTCACCAATACACTATTATAATTCCATTATATGATACAGAAGTACACAGCAAAAATATTACACGCCAACATTATACTCTAGCTATAACCCTGGTTTTACACTTTTGAAGTCTAAACGCTAGGACAAAGTTCCGACATCGTAGCAATGTGTCCCCCGCACCAACGTCGGCGTTAAATCCTGGACAATACGCCGTACAAGCAAAACATTAAAATCATAATGTTCCACCCCATGCCCATGATTAAACGCATAATGTTACTACCAGGCTTCGTGTTATAAGAATTACACATCCAGCAAATCATTATGTACAGAACATCATACCCGTTGCATAACGTGTTATAAGAATTACACATCCAACAAATCATTATGTACAGAACATCATACCCGTTGCATAACACACCATGATTATATATACACTGAACATAAAGCCCGTTGAATAACATACCGTGATGGCATGCCTGTCGAATAATCTAATTATATTTAGTTTGTTAAGACAGTATTAGTCTTCAAACGGATTATATAAGGGTAATTTTAATACGTTAACAGGTTCAATCAATTGTTTATATTCTGTTACAGGTATAAGGTTAGACCGTTGCCCTTCTCGTGACCCCAGACAAAACACTCTCCAAACAGAGCCGGTGACCGGACTACTTTCAAACTGACCTTGACTTTGCAAGCGTTATTGTTTACGTTATTGTTTACGTTATTTTCCAGCGAAGCGGCTGTTTATCTTCAGTTTCAATGCTTTGTCGTAAGTATGAAGATGTTTTTTTTTTGACAATTTCGTTCAAACAAGTGATTTCAAAACACGTTAGGCTGACATCTTAATTGTTCGACTCACACACTTAATTATTTCACGTGGTTACGTCGAACTATTTTTCTATACACATATTGCTTAATTTTTCTGATAAAATGACCACAACAAATGCGCTTTGTGCTCGAAAAATTCTACTGGTTTGATTTGTCAATCTTTGAAATAAGAAGTGACGCCTTTTTTGGAAATACATACTATATGCAGGGGACAAGCAGGGGACAGAAAAGTGTCCCAAAAAGGCAGCTGTGGCAGACGTGAAGTGGAGGGAGCTTGAGACCGGAAGCGAGCCTCAGTTTGGAGAGTGCGGACAACACAGAGACATATCTACAAAGCAGCAGAACGCACTCGACCGGAAGTGCTGATGAGAACGATGCGCACGTTCCTGCGCGGTTGGCCGTAGTTGACATTCCAGTCCTGCGGCTTCGTCGAGCGGCTCACCCGCTTCTTGAGGTCGACCATCATCCGACGCAGGGCCCGCTCTCGCACGGCGGACTTCTCGGTAGTCGTGCTGATCGGTCGACGGATGGACGTCGCCTCCAGGTCGGCGATAAGACGGTCCTTGCTGGCTGGTGTCGTAGGGTTGGAGAGGGTGAATCTGGCGAATGACAGTTCGTGCACAATTATATGTGATATTACTATTTGATTCCACCTTCGTTACCGGAGAAGAAACATTCAAATATATGTTCACATATAAACACACACGATAAAATAGTAAAATGAGCAGTAACGACAATAAATATAATGATATGATATAATATGTAAGCTAAATATAAATTATGTAAACACATTATAACAAATAGAGATGGACTGAAAATGTTGAGATTGACTGAAACATAATCGTGTGAATATGGCTTAGTGAAGTTATCGTTACGTAAGAGGTGTCTAATTGAGTCAAAATTATGATAGTTGTTAGGCGCAGTCTTTGTTATAATACAATTGCAGAAAGCTCCTTTAGGGAGCGATTCGCCTAAGGGTAAGACCCAGTCCAACTAGTGAGATATTGTAAAGGATAAATAAAGTAACATTTATGTGAAACGCAGATAACCACTTATCACCGAAGATGACTTCAATTTATTTAATCAAACTCAAAGACGTTAATATGCACAGATGCTATGAGTGGAAAGTTTTGCACAAAACACTCAAGCGCATATGTCAAGAGAAAGTGAAGTCTGATCTCGCGGTCAGCAGGAAGAGTAGTCTAGTCAACATATGAGTCTGGGAAACTAATAAACTAACGAAAAGAATTAATATTGTACGCAATGCACCACTGAGTTGACACTAACAGGGGACATAAAGATATATTCAGCCAACGTAATTCCGTAATGTCAACTCCACAATTCAGGAGTTTCACAAATATGACGCATGACCAGTGCTTCGGTGACTCTCTGTATAACGACTACCGATGTAAGGAATGTCCACAAAAAAGTAACAACTCTGATATCCCCGTGTTGGTCTACACAGTGTTGTGTGCCCATGGATATAAGGAACATCAGATATGTGGAACAGTTCGGTCAAGTCTCAACTTGTTCCTTTATAGTGAGAGTCCACGTCTACTATTCATAACGGGTTGGACCATTCAGTGTATGATCCTGGGACACCATCTAGCCACTATGTTGGCCACAACACACCTGACTATAATCGAGGAAGTGGGTGTATGTTTGTATGTGTGGGTGTTATGGGCAATATTACTCCCCACGCTGCTTTATGCCTGTGAAACGTGGACAGTGTATCAACGTCACGCCAGGAAGCTGAACCACTTCCACACAACCAGTGGCAGGACAAGATCCCGGACACTGAGGTCCTTGCTCAAGCAGGTCTACCCAGCATCCACACCATCCTGATGCAGTCTCAGGTACGATGGGCAGGCCATGTAGCTCCCGTGCCAAACCACCGGCTGCCGTAAAGACTCTTCTACGGTGAGCTACAAGAAGGTCAGCGCACACAAGGAGGGCAAAAGAAACGTTTCTAAGACAATCTGAAGATCTCCGTGAAAGTGTTGCCATCAACCCCAACACCTTGGAACACGCTGCTCAGGACCGTGCTGAGTGGCGCTCCTCCCAGTACAAAGGACCGTGCTGAGTGGCGCTCCTCCCTGTACAAAGGACCGTGCTGAGTGGCGCTCCTCCCAGTACAAAGGACCGTGCTGAGTGGCGCTCCTCCCAGTACAAAGGACCGTGCTGAGTGGCGCTCCTCCCTGTACAAAGGACCGTGCTGAGTGGCGCTCCTCCCAGTACAAAGGCGCTGCAACCTGTGAGGCAAACAGACCTGCTGCAGCTGAACAACCGAGACAAGCCAGAAAGTCAAGAGCCAGCGATCCCCTGAGCCAGCGACCCCCTGAGCCAGCGACCCCTGACACCACATGCGGCTGCCATCCCCTGTCCACATTGCCAGAGAATCTTCCAGACACAGATTGGCCTTTTCAGCCACCCGCGTACTCACAGATCAACCCAGTCCCCTCAACCCCCGGATGACTGAAGTGGACCTCATCGCTTCGCGATGGACGAACAAACGGGATGTTATGCTACTTCTAGGCGTTTAGCATCTCGGGTGCCAAGCTTTCAGGTGTTCATCTACGACCCACGGTCGGATCGTCCCAGTTTAATTTTTTGGAAATTCACCCCTCTCTTACCTTCTTGTGAACAACCGAATTACTCTTTGTAATTATTAAGTAGAACTGTCCGCAACGCTGTGCGAACAATTACGTCACATTGTTGACAACGTCATGCGTCTTTTCTACTACTGTCCTAAGTTGCGTAATACAAGTGCAAGGCATGGCTGGACATTACTATAAATGCCTGTATTACATCACAATTTCGAGAGATATTGACTGGCAGCACACAATACCAAGGTATAGTTGGATATTTCTGTGATAACGTTCAATAATATTATTATCGTAACAGTCACGAACTACCAATTATCAAGTCCGGAGGATGGGTATTTTTGCTAGCACTTGAAGTTAATTGATGAGCTACCCATTGAGTAAAATATATGCTATGCTGAGTACGATTGAAAGCCACTGGTACCTTTGGGAAGCCTTCCTAGCCTCCAGGTTGATGTCGAAGCCAATGCAGTGGTAGCTGGCGGACGAATTGCACGGGAATTGTCGGCAGTGCCTCGACTCGGCCTCGTATCGGCACACGGGGAATGCGGTCGAGCCCCCTCTCAGTGCGCAGGGCCATCGGGCGGGGGTCGACGTCACCGACCGGTCGACGGTGACCGGAGCCGACTGCACTCGACGGACACCGGCCTGGGGACAGGTCATTGCTTAATTCCTTATCCATGTCATGCGAATAAAGTGGCAGTGCTGTCAATTCCCAATATGTCCTACACCTGACTCTCAATATGTCATACACCTGACTCTCAATATGTCCTACACCTGACTATCCATATGTCCTACACCTAACTCTCAATATGTCTTACACCTGACTCTCAATATGTCCTACACCTGACTATCCATATGTCCTACACCTGCTATCCGTTGTTTTATCGTCCATGACGTACACATTAACTGTCAGTGATATTACCACGGTACCACCTTGCAATGATTTTTGTACCATGAAAAATAGTTTACAAACATGGAATGGTGACGTTGGTAAAGTACAAGATTTCTACTGCACACAGGTTTAAATGTGTAGTTGCTGGTTGGCAGCACGCGCACGTGTCAGTAACGGAAGGATCCCCAGCGTATGACGACAGAGTCCGGTTTGTTTGAGCGACATATGAGAGGGCGCATCTTCTATGTTGCTTTTCGGTGACAAGTAAACAGGTAAACGGAATCTTTTTTAATTAAAAACGAGTAGTAATGTTACGCCCGATGAGAATTACCTGTGTTGTACCCACCTTCGGCGTTGTCTCTATACGAGGGACGGCCGGCCGGGCAGACATGCTCTCTCGGACATGACGCAGCTGCACGTCCAACACCTCGTCCGTTTTCTGCCAGCAAACCTTTAGGTGGTCAAGTTTCTGGTCAAGCGATTTGGCCAAAGTGATGTTCTTGGCACGAGCTCGCAGTGACGACGTCTTCGCCCTCGCCGTCTGCATCCGTTGACGGTAGGTAAACGTCGCCATCTTGGAGCAGTCACGCCTCTCGCTGAAGTCACGTGTGCAGGGTCACGTGGATGATGAATATCGGGATGTCACCGGAAGTGCCCCGACTATCGTCCTGTGTATTCCTGCATGTATATGAATGTCGTCTATCGATCTCTGGGCCTACTTATGCCGCATTATTCGGCACTAGTTGCAATTTACAAGCCTGGGTTAATATCGATTGTTAATTGTAAATTTGTTAATTGAATTAACTCAATTAAGGTAATTTAATTAAATTAATTAATTTTACCAGAAAGGATAGCTTAATTGAATTTATTTAATTAACTTCAACAATTTAATTTAAAAATTCCCAATTAAATCTCAATTAAGTGCTAATTCAACAGTTGGTATTACTGTATAGTTCACATCACGTTACCTATGATTTTTTTCCAGAAAGCCTGCAGTTACTATTCCAGTCACTTGCCAGAGAGAGATCAGGTTCAGGCATGTGTGAATGGGAGTTAGAACATCACAGAGCACATAGACACTGCACCAACTGGGGTGGACTGGTCATTCAGGCACCTGTGAATTGGAGGAAAGCCTAGACAATGGAATGTCCTCTTGTAGGGTGAAAAGTTGATGACAAATGATGGCTTCTGCAAATCTCTGTCTAAAGTAAACATTTTAGGCTGGCAACGTGCAGCCAAGTGGACCTATGCATAAGACACATACATCAAACTACGTTTCAACATTTGTCTGTACATATGCAAGTGTACATGTAACATGCAGAGAAAAGTAAAATAGCTTCAGTTTAGGATTTTTTAGAGTGCCAACTTGAATCAAAAGCAAGCTAGTTCTAGTGTGATGCATAAAGTTAGTGTATAAATATTTTAAATGCTAGTGTATAAATGGACACCTAATGAGTTAGTATTAAAACATTGCGTAAATAACAACTCGGTGCACAGAAATTATGTATGTAGTTACCCGGTTTGGTTAATTTGGTGGTTGAATATAGGAGGAAATCCCACACCCTGCAAATCTTCAGTTACAACTTTAAATTTCTTTCAGAAAATTTTTTTTTTACAATCTTCTACAACTTTTAAAGTGTGATGAAATACCCCATGAACCAATGTCTTAGTTTGTATATATTATATGATAAAATGTCTTTCCAACAAAGCTATAAAACACATTTCTGTTATAAGTCAACAATAATGTTCAGATTTGTTTGATGATAATAATAATGTTCCTCAGATGTGATAAGTAAAGCAATTTCATCAATATATATGAACACTGTACTATCGTGACAGTAAAGTTTACGAACCTACTTGTGATTTTAAAACTGTTATAAAATGTGTAGACAATAACGATTAACATTTATTATTTCAACAGTGACTTATATCAAGTGCTTAAACTTACCAAAAAAAAATAGTCACACATGAATGCAATCTGCATTTCTACCAAAACATAATTTTATTGTTAATTGAATTAAAGTTGATTGTTAATTTTATTTTAATGAAGAATTTTGAAGGTTGATATTTAATTTAATTTAGTTGTGTGAGGTTAATTTAATTTAATTGGAAAATGTTAATTTAAGTTTAATTTAATTAATTAACTTTTAAAGTGTACTGCCCATGCCTGGTTGGAAGGCATTACCTTGATTTAGTATAGGACACCGGAGTGCTACTGAACCGTTTGTAAACTTCACGGCAACCTTATAATATCTTCTATGTAGAATATCACATTTCTGGAATATAAGACCAAACCAAACAGTGTTGTTTGTTGCTGTGTCGTTATGCTGCATCTGTTGCAGTGGCAGCAGTGGCAGCAGTGGCAGCAGTGCCAATGTCTTTTTTTATACTAAGTAAATATACATATAAAACGCAAAAAAATACAGACTTTCAACAAATGCCTGCGCAGAATCTTACACCTAAAATGGTATAAACGAAATAAAGAAGAGAAATGGAGGTGGACGGGACACACACTGAGGAAACCAGCATAAAACATCACACGACAAGCACTTACATGGAACTCCAGAGGGAAGAGAAAAAGAGGAAGGCGAAGAAACACTTGGCAGAGAGACACCGAAAACGAAAGAAAGAAGATGGGATGCATCGGGAAAGAAATGGAGAAATAGACACAAACAGACAAGAGTGTAGGACCGTGGTCGATGGCCTATGCTCCTAGCGAGCAAACAGGACAAAGTAAGTAAGTAAATTATACTACACAATGAGATCAGCATTGTAGCGTATCGGACGAACCAGAAGATGAAGCGTTCGATACGTTTTGGTGGTCATTTACCGACATGCTGCAGCTAAGACAAGCATTACCTCACGAGACAGAAGCTGCCCACTACATATTGTTACTTACGACAAATCCAGCCGTTCATGTCTCGCACCCGCTTAATGCTGATACTTGTGGTCAATACGCCAGAGAAGCGATGTAATTTGCGTGGAGTTTACAACCATATCGTGGCCTATTGAGTTTCGAACAGGCCAATTGTACACACACCGGACTGGAGCCAAATCTGATTAAACCACTGTCGCCGCTGTCACCTTAGCAGACTGGTCCTCGAAAGGACTTATATGACTGGCGTAGTGGCGCCACTGTTGTGTTTCGGGGTACTTTGTAATCAGAGCAGGTTATAACTGATTAAGTCCTTTGTACAGGCGCCGTATCAATTCACTGTATTCAACGAGCTGTGGCGTTAGTCGTTGTGTGTATTTATACGTTCGAACGTGCTTACAGCAATTACCGGACGAGATCTTGATCGAGACCGTATAATGATTGATAAACACGTCATTAGTGTTGTGTTTATTTCTCACGTAATCATCGCTATGTTTGTCAGCCAACCGTGTTTTCTTAGACATATAAAGACACATATTCCACAGTGTTCTTTACAGAAACAGAAATCAGAAATCAAACTCTCGTATGCAGAAGTTCAGAAGATTTTTCGTTATTGGCGTCAACTATATATCCACGCTCTATGTGAGCAGTCTCGTGAGTCGTCCGAAGGAAACTTACCAAGGCCTCACAATATCATACGACAAGCGTGCCATCGTAGCATATCTGACCCCTCGTTACACCTACACAGTACACTTCAACATTGTTCCATTGCACATCAGCATTACACTCTTGTCAGCATAGCTACAAGATCACCCTTCCATATAGTTGATTCCCAGTGTTAATTTATGTAAAAATGCAAATGTTTACCTGCATACCAAACCCATCCCACATCTACGCCAACGCGTACTCGATTGCTTCAAACATAGCCAACTATCGCACATGATATACTAATATGTACTGAACGCATGCGTTTGTGTACTATATAACGTGGGCATTAATGATATATTTGTCACTGTAGTTAGTCCGTCACGGTAACGTCATAGCGACCCCTGCCCTTCTATTTGCATGTTGCACGCAGATTTGTCTGGGAGAAGTATAGAAATAAGTGGCCCCTACCTTGTGGTGAGCCGTTACTTGGTATGTCAGCCTGTAGCACCGCGGGCAGCACCAGCAGCCTTGTTACACCAACAGCCGTATTACACCAACAACAGTGTAACAACAGCTGTGTTACAGTGTAACTGAATTGTTGCCACTGCTTGTATTGGACCCAGTGTCGACTCGTTGAGCTATTCAGGCCGTCTGCGACGCGTTAAACGGTGGCCTTCGTGTAGTAAGATTGTGGTCACGTGTTTAGACACATACGGTCGAAGTTGAATAACTAACTGCTAGTGGTTATGAGTGTTGATACACACTCCTCTGAGTTCAAGTAATATCGTCAGATAATATACAGATTCGACAGACATATAAAAATACCATAAAACGGTTATTAAAAGTGTAACAAAATCGCATGTCTCGTCATTCATATGCCCAGTTGAATAGCCGACTGACACAGACATTGTCGAGTCCAACTACAACTGTAGAGCTTTGCACTTCGAAGGAGATCAACGCACTGCGGTCACACATGAGCCAATAATGTCGGCTCATTCATTCAGCGTCGAATCAATAAGAACGCAAAATCTCTGAAGCGTGACCACAACTGAAGCACCGAGGACCGCCGTTCAACTGAAGCACCGAGGACCACCGTTCAACTGAAGCACCGAGGACCGCCGTTCAACAGAAGCACCGAGGACCACCGTTCAACTGAAGCACCGAGGACCGCCAGTTAACTGAAGCACAGAGGACCACCGTTCAACTGAAGCACCGAGGACCGCCGTTCAACTGAAGCACCGAGGACCACCGTTCAACTGAAGCACCTAGGACCACCGTTCAACTGAAGCACCGAGGACCACCGTTCAACTGAAGCACCTAGGACCACCGTTCAACTGAAGCACCGAGGACCGCCGTTCAACTGAAGCACGGAGGACCGCCGTTCAACTGAAGCACCGAGGACCGCCGTTCAACTGAAGCACAGAGGACCGCCAGTTAACTGAAGCACCGAGGACCACTGTTCAACTGAAGCACCGAGGACCACCGTTCAACTGAAGCACCGAGGACCACCGTTCAACTGAAGCACCGAGGACCACCGTTCAACTGAAGCACCGAGGACCGCCGTTCAACTGAAAAACCGAGGACCACCGTTCAACTGAAACACTGAGGACCACCGTTCAACTGAAACACAGAGGACCACCGTTCAACTGAAGTACTGAGGACCGCCGTTCAACTGAAGCACTGAGGACCACCGTTCAACTGAAGCACCGAGGACCGCCGTTCAACTGAAGCACCGAGGACCACCGTTCAACTGAAGCACCGAGGACCACCGTTCAACTGAAGCACCGAGGACCGCCAGTTAACTGAAGCACCGAGGACCACCGTTAAACTGAAGCATCGAAGACCGCCGTTCAACTGAAGCACCGAGGACCGCCGTTCAACTGAAGCACCGAGGACCACCGTTCAACTGAAGCACCGAGGACCGCCGTTAAACTGAAGCACCGAGGACCGCCGTTCAACTGAAGCATCGAGGACCACCGTTCAACTGAAGCACCGAGGACCGCCGTTCAACTGAAGCACCGAGGACCACCGTTCAACTGAAGCACAGAGGACCGCCGTTAAACTGAAGCACCGAGGACCGCCGTTCAACTGAAGCACCGAGGACCACCGTTCAACTGAAGCACCGAGGACCGCCGTTCAACTGAAGCACCGAGGACCACCGTTCAACTGAAGAACCGAGGACCACCGTTCAACTGAAGCACCGAGGACCACCGTTCAACTGAAGTACCGAGGACCACCGTTCAACTGAAGCACAGAAGGACCACCGTTCAACTGAAGCACCGAGGACCACCGTTCAACTGAAGCACCGAGGACCACCATTCAACTGAAGCACTGAGGACCACCGTTCAACTGAAGCACCGAGGACCGCCGTTCAACTGAAGCACCAAGGACCACCGTTCAACTGAAGCACCGAGGACCGCCGTTCAACTGAAGCACCGAGGACCACCGTTCAACTGAAGCACTGAGGACCGCCGTTCAACTGAAGCACCGAGAGCCCTTTGGCTGCAAAACAAATGATGTCTCACTGCCACTGAATATGAATAAATAATAATTGTGATGTTGTATAACCGTAAGTACTAATAATCATAGAAATCATGTGGACGAATGAACCTTTTTAAAGGAACAATGTGTGTATAAAACAAAAGCTGCCTAGAGTTCGTCGCCATTTGAAGACTTTTTTTAAATCTTGCTTATCGAAGCGCAGACATTTTTAGAGCAATGCAAGTTTTCGTATTGTGTTGTACTGTATAGAATCCTAACGAACTGTTAACCGCAGTGTTACACAACCACACACACCATTACATAAAGAAAATACAAATAAATGTAAAAAGAGACCGCGATATGATGCTTTCGTGTTTTTTCTTTCCGTCTTATTATGTTATTTGCCCATTATCTCGTCGTCATAAAATAATTGTGCTTGCGTGCGTGCGTGCGTGCGTGCGTGCGTGCGCGCAAGCGTGCGTCGTGTGTATGTATTTTGTTCTCTTATTATGGTAGTGTCAGTATAATTTATGTTTATTATTATTGGTTAACATAATAAACGAAATAGTTACATTGAACTTCCGCTGCACAAATATACGGACTGGACCCTAACAGAACACTTCCGGTCCACTTCTACAGCGCTAAACAGTTTTCTAAATTATATCGATGTCTAAAATAAATTTAACTGGTTGCACTTTTCGAAGTGCATCATATATCTGACTGCGCAGCTAACGACATATGATGGCGCCACCTCACGGCATATGAGTATCCAGACTAACAGAAAACCAAACGCGCACCGTCGCCATGTGTGCGTGCGTGCGTGCGTGCGTGCGTGCATGCGCGCGTGTGTGCGCTTGTTAAGTACAGAGTGTGTGCACGCGTGTGTTTGTGTGTGCATGTATGTATTTTACACGCATATTAAGGCGTGTGCATAGTCAATCTTCAATACTTATCGAACAGATTCGAAAACATGTCTTTCGCGTTCTGTGTGTCACCCTACGCGCGTAACAACGGTTTAATGTAATGTGATTATTTCACTGCCGTTTCTTGGTAAACGTCCACCGCTGCTTATATTAGCTCCCAACTTTTCCAATGTGTTTTGTGAGACTCGTAACGTAACTTGTGGATTTTGCACGTCATGACGCGAATATTACCTTGTCACTCGACAGCGGGCTGACAACCTGAGCTTTTATGATAAAGCAGTATAATTCGGGGCAGTGAACGCAGCGTGTGTGTGTGTGTGTGTGTGTGTGTGCGCGTGCGTGCGTGCGTGCGTGCGTGCGTGCGTGCGTGCGTGCGTGCGTGCGTGCGTGCGTGCGTGCGTGCGTGTGCTATAAACTGTCCGAGTAAACGCCGTCAGAAAGAAAATTCCGACCCTTCCGTATCACTTGTTAAGCACGACTCAGTTAGTTGCTCCGCGGGAACCTCTTTCATCGTTGACTCTGTGACCGCCGAGAGAGGTCGGGGGCAAGTGGCCTCGGACCCGTTGTTAGGGTTCGTAGCGCCCCCTGCCGGTAAACGTAATGTTCGTTGTTTGGATGACATTTTCTTTCCGCCGTAGGATTGTCTCGGTGCCGTAGCTCTGGTGGGGTAGTAGAGGGTAATTGCCGCGCCCTCAACGGGTTTTCTCACGATGTATTTCTGCCTGATGACGTCACCGCCGCTCACGGTGCTCATTACCCTATCCAGGTGGCGCTGCAGTTCTTTCTCCGTGCTCGTTACCAGGGGGCGCCTCACGGAATCAATGGCTTCCGGGTCCCCGGCCCAGCACTCGCGTAAGCTCAGCGAGTCGTCGAACTGAATGATGTGTCTTGGCTTGTGACCCGTCGAATTACTTGATTTGCTTTTGACGTCGCTCTCTTTTGCGCTCTGGATACGGCGGAAGACCTTATCGTGTTTACCGGTTTGGTTCCTCTCAGAATCGGCGGGACCCGACCTGCGGCTGATCCTGTCGCGACTTAGCGCGAACGAAGAACACTGCTGCAGGTCGTCGTCCGGTGGCGCCCTCTGTTTGAAATACCGTGCACTACTGACAGTGCGCGCGAACGAACACTGCCGCTGCTGGTCATCGCCTCGTGGTGCCCCCTGTTCGCGATGCTGCGCACTACTTCTCGGGGTTGGTTTCTGCGACAGGTCTTCGGCCTCTCCTTTGCCCGTCTCCGCGGAGACAGACTCCGGCGCCGCGGCAGTCTCGTCCAACTCCAACACCTCCCGTAGCAGCCGACAATCCAGTTCAGCGGTCAGCGTGTTCTTCCGCTCGCGAACCAGCCTCCATCTCGCCGGCGCGTTTCGCTGAACTTGATCCACCCCTTTCCGTTGGCCATTTTCCCATTTCGGCCTTTCGTTTCCACCGACTGACGTCACGACAGGAACCACCGAACGCATCGTGTATTTCATGAGTTTCTCTTTGTATTTGCGCATCTCTCTCTCGAGCGGTCCGCTCCGAAACTCGGCTCGCTGTCGCTCCAGCGATCGCAACACTCTCTCCCGTTCCACCTCGGAGCATCTCAGTTTTCTCAACAGTTCCATGCGGGCAGTCTTGCCATGCGTCACTACGTCATTGATATGAATCGGAGACATGTCGTTTTTTCTGCTAAATCGTTCAATTGTCGGCTCCGTTTAGGCAAATGTCGGCGATATTGAATGGCCTTATCTTTAGAGCGATTTGCTTACAAATTCGACTGAGGCGCGTACTAACTGTGACGTCACACACTACGACTCGAGTACGTAGCTGAAGGTCATGAATGGTGTCACGCGTCGCTATTATCTCTCAAAAATGTGCAGTTTTCATGTCTTGTCGTGACGCTACAGCGTGTTCATATAACGACTATTAATTATATTTGATGTTTCGTAGCAACCAAACTCCGTTGTAGAATAGCGTGGAACGTAATGCCTCGTTATGGGGCATAACATCAATACATATACTCTACTCTATGATCTATATACATCTCTATGATCACATTCACCCCGCCCGACACTCCCCAACAGCTAGGTTAAAGCAATAAATAAAGGCTAGGGTTAGTAACAAATAAAGGTTAGGGTAAGTAATAAATCAAAGCTATGGGAAATCGTAGATGATGAACACATGCATGCAAATGAACAGTTACTGAAGAATGAATAGGCACATGATTTAAATCAATCTTGGGTCCAACAATTGTGGCCCATCTTTGCCTTTAAAAAGAGTGAATGAAGTACAGAAAACCTGTTTAAAAAAAGATAGTTAGTTGTTTCGTATCAAGCTTTTGTACACATATGACAGTTGGTGGAGTCGCCTGTAGTGCAATAACACGCACACACGCACGAACGTACGCACGCAGACACGCACGCACGCACGCACGCACGCACGCACACACAATGATTAATCTGTATCCGATGATCGTTAACGTGAAGGTTAAACGGTAAACACAATTCGATGGTGATTAGTAACCTGAGTTACCGGTTATTCCACCCAGGACGTGTGCTATTGTCAGTCAATACAGACTACAAACCTTGTTCGTGACCTGGCCGCCCATGTGCCATTAATTAGTCGAGAATGCATGGAATCACCGCCGACAAGCCGAACACGCACCAGTGATTACTTTATTAATTATATTTGAAAAATTATTGATTATTCAAGGGCGATCGTGCAACAGTAAGCGCGATCAATGAATCGCTGAATGTCAAGTTAAAGACGGTTTAACGCATCTTAATTGCATCATGCATAAGACTACTAGATGAGATTTCGCTTATGCGGCCAGACGTGAAGGCGATATGTCGCGGGCAGCTGATGTCTTCTGACGGAATGGCGGACGACTGCAACACCGAAGACGAATGTTACAAGACAGACGACCTGATATTCAACAAGAGCGGCCACTTGTGTCACGACTCGAGGTTTGGCGACATCTTCACTGAGATCAACGCGAAAGAGCAGTGGCGCACGAAAGAGAAGAACGCGCTGGAGGCGAAGTCGCTTGCGTACAAGTCTCGCGTGATGCGTCGCGCAAAGGACGTCACGTGCAACGCGTACGACCACGAGATAATGATGCTGCGACGGAACCTGTGTGACATCCGGTCGACAACGAGTCACCTCGCGTCGATGTCCTCCCGCGGCCGGAGTGAGTCGGTCGATAGGGCGAAGCGGACACTGCTGGCGCCACCTATCGATGCAAACCCGCGGCGTCCCATCGGTTTGCCTCCTGTGATGTCACCGTCGCATGGTATGGTCGACACGTTCGCGTGGAAACACCTGGCGCCGTTGCCCAAGTCCATCCGGGTGGAACTTCCGGACATGAACGGGTGCAACACCGGCGCCGCAGCACATCGTTTCCCGAACCCGAACAAACGGCTACCGTCGATAGCGACAGCAAAGAGCGAGCCGAATGTTAAGACGTCGACGATGAAAAACATGTCACGGAATAGGAACATCGTCCTGTCTCTGGAGCGACTCTACCGGCGTCGAGAAAACTGGCAGAACTACGACGACACGCCCGCTCGCAGGCGACGGTTGCCGAAGGCGACGCCGTCAGATCGCGAGCTCACTCGGGCCAAGTTCATCCTGCAGTCGAACGAGCACACCCGCAAATTGATGACCACTCCGTCGCCTAAACGCTGACAGGCTCCGGGACAGTGAGCAGCGCATGACGGGTTCAGGTCCGTCCTAATGGTTTTGAAAAAAGGGTTCGGGCGTACACAATCAGCAGGGAATTTTTGGGATGATTTCTGTGTTACCGTTACAACATATTCTTTTAAAAGGGGATCGTCCCTGACCCCCGAGGATGGGCAAAGGGTTTGACCACAGTTACGCTTCTGCAAATGTATCGCTGCGAACGCAGTGCTAACACACTGGGAGTTAGGCGATTGCAGTGATTTTATTTACCAAAAACTGACAGTGTGGATTCAGCCTACGAGGTTGGAACGTTTAAGATGTCGGGCCTTTTGCAATACGATGTTGGCAAAAATGGGTCAGCAGATCTGTGACATAGCGCTAGTGGATGTTGTAAACTTTAAGGATTGTTGATGGTCAAGTTTTCATGCAATCGTGCAAAACGTTAACACGGCTGCCAACGGACAAAAGCAACCGTGGTCTGTGCCCTTCAAATGCCGGATTAACTCGACGAATCGACGTCACATAAACATGTAGTTGTTCTTCCGAGAATCTTCAGCGACAACGTAACAGCAATATAATCGCAATGAACGGAGGAGCGGGAAATCACAAACAAAAGTGTTGCAAAACGAAGATTTGTAGGATTTATGAAATCTGCTGCAGGCAAGATACGAAAACGTGACACGGGGAGGCACTGTCGCTGAAAAATAAGCCGGATATTAAGAAATATTAATGCTTACCAAAATATCCACAATTCCATTAGTAGCTATTTGTGATCGGGCTTGTGTCGCTGTTGAATGGTTATCTATGTAGTGAACAAACGTCTCTAGATCGTGAACAGCACGGGCATGTGTACTTCTCTAGATCGTGAACAACACGGACACCTTCTTGTCTCTAGATCGTGAACAACACAGGCATTTTCACGTTTTTTGATCGTGAACAACACGGACACCTTCATGCCTCTAGATAGTGAGCAACACGGACACCTGTACTTATCTAGATCGTGAACAACACGGACACCTTCATGTATCTAGATCGTGAACAACAAGGACACCTGTACTTATCTAGATCGTGAACAACACGGACAACTTCATGTATCTAGATCGTGAACAACAAGGACACCTTCATATCTTTAGATCGTGAACAATACGGACAGTTTCACCTCTCTGGATTGTGAATAACACGGACACCGCCACGTGTCCAGATTGTGAAAACACGGACAAACTCACGTATCTGTTGTGTTAATGCTAGTAGTGTGAATATGTTTAAATGTTTTATGTTTTTTGGAAGAAATCACTAAGTGGATAGACGAGGGATCGCCAGTAGATATTATCTACTTAGATTTTCAGAAAGCTTTTGACAAAGTGCCACATCAAAGATTGCTACTTAAATTAAAAGCCCATGGTATCGGGGATAGCATAACTGACTGGATAGAACAATGGCTGACTGACAGAAGACAACGAGTTGTAGTAGATGGCGAAGTTTCAAATTGGAAATCGGTTTTGAGTGGGGTACCTCAAGGATCAGTATTAGGACCTATATTATTCTTAATTTATATCAATGACTTGGACGAGAGTATAACAAGTAACGTACTGAAATTTGCGGACGACACAAAACTGTTTAGAAAGGTTAATACTGATGGTGATAAACAACATTTACAAAACGATCTAGACAGATTAGTGAAATGGTCTGAGAAATGGCAGATGCTGTTCAATTTTGGGAAATGTAAATGCCTACATACAGGACATGGGAACTTGAATGTAAACTATAAAATGGGAGCTACCGTTCTTGGTACTACTGTAAAAGAAAAGGACTTAGGAGTTACAATAAGCGCTGATATGAAAGTTTCAGAGCAGTGTGGTATTGCAGCTTCAAAGGGTAATCAAATTCTTGGATTGATTAGAAGAAACATAACATGCAAGGGAAAAAAGTTAATTATACCTCTTTATAAAGCAATAGTTAGACCTCATTTAGAATACTGTATAGAAGCATGGAGACCATATCGTAAGAAGGATATAGATACGCTTGAACGCATACAAAGGAGAGCAACTAAAATGATTCCAGAACTTAGAGACCTTAGTTATGAAGAACGCCTGAAAGAATGTGGTTTAACAACTCTAGAGACAAGGAGGTTAAGAGGAGATCAGATTGAAGTTTTTAAGATATTGAATGGGTATGAAAATATTGATAGAAATATGTTTTTCTCACTCAAGAAGGATAGCAGAACTAGAGGACATGAGGTAAAATTAGTAAAGGATCAATGTAGATTAGACATCAGGAAGCACTCGTTCTCACAGAGGACAATAAATGAATGGAACAAACTGTCTACAGATTGTGTAACTGCTAGCAGCGTGAATATGTTTAAAAACAAGGTTGACACATATCTCAGGAGGGCGGGTTATAAGTAGGTGAACATTGTTGGACTCTCGATAAGCCAATGGCTTCCTTGTCCACTTGCCATCTGGGCCTTTGGCTTGGATGGCAAATCTTGTTAAATCTTGTTAAAACTAGAATTGACAGATATATGATAAGAGCGGGCTACACATAGATGACAAAATTGTTGGACTCTCGATAAGCCAATGGCTTCCTTGTCTACTTGCCATCTGGAACTTGTTGTTTGGGATGGCAATCTTGTTAACTCTTGTTAAAATCTTGTTAAAATCTAGACCGTGAACAACATGGATCCACATATACGTCGATTATAAATTACAGGTCTTGAACAACTGACATATTCTCATTAACGTGAACAACTTACGGGAGTCTTACGGAAGCACGGAAGTTTGTATGACTCTATAACGTAAACTCCAACAACCTATGTTCTATGGAAACGTAGCTCAGCGAAGTCATAATTAGTGTTCAGGGTTTACTATTGCACGTCTGAACAATAATGTAGAATCGTTAATTTGAAGGAGCCTGGTCGATACGCTAAGGCAAATACAATATGGACTATTATCGAAATAATAAATCACGTACAGCTTATGCTACTGTGGTGCTTTCAAGAGAAATGTGTTGTACGTGCATAACACGTGAGTCAATCGAATGAGTTATACGCGAGTAACAGGTGCGTCATTCGAACGTGTTGTACGGGTGTAACATGTGTGTCACACACAAGTGCTACACCTGTGTAGCAGGTGCGCCAGTTGAATGCTCACAAGACGCACAACATTGTTGTAAACACGGCGCCACTGTTTGTAGTAAATTTAAGTTGTGCGTGTAGAGCGTACGCTGCAAGTCTCAATGGCGCAACCTCTGAACCTATGAGTAGACACTCCCCTCATTGTCTCGTGGAGCACAAAGTATATCGGTTGCACTTTATGTTCTACGATATAAAAAAATTTAGCAATGTCACCCTACAGTGTACTATCACCACTACAATACTCCGGTCCTTGCCTACACACGCACGCACGCACGCACGCACGCACGCACGCACGCACGCACGCACGCACGCACGCACGCACGCACGCACGCATGCACGTACGCACTCACACGCACGCACGCACGCACACACATAATGCGACTAGATTGAATGATGCACACACGTACACACTCACATCAACATTTCAATGATTCGTGCAATATTTATTAATGGCTCAAATAGGGATGTGCCATAAAAAATAACGATTACCATCCTGTGTGTGTGTGTGTGTGTGTGTGTGCGTGCGTGCGTGTGTGTGTGTGTGTGTTTGCGTGCGTGCGTGTGTGTGTGCGTGCGTGCGTGCTTGCGTGCGTGTTTTCTTAAAACGACTCCATAACAACTGGCCCCGGTCTCCCCTGCTCGAGTACGACTCATTCACCCGACGTAGGCACTACGCGTTGTGGTTAGCTTTTAATGGCCAACGTGTCAGCCAGTCGCTGACGTTTTTATTTATTACCAGGTACGGATTGAATGCAGTGCTGATTCATGCAATCGATTTTTTACGCCCATGTGTTGTGCTTACTGAAAATAGTGCCACTGTGAAGTGGTGAATTCACTGCGTTAAAACATCCAACTCGTTGAAGGAAACTAGCGATACAAAGATAGGGTAACAAGTAACTCATTCGGTTACACGTACAGCTGAACAGGTCATCACGTGCAACTCGATCAGGAGGTCATCCATAAACTCATTGGGACTTATGACGAGGACCACCTAGAATACTATACTAGACAACAGAATCGAACCAACTCAAACACCAAAGCGACACACATAAATGCGATAATACAGTGCAAATTGCAGTTAGTGTACAAACTTCAATCAATAACATTTTATTGCAAATTGATAGACTGAATTATTGTGATATAGTTTAATGTTTATACAAACAAATGACACACAGTACGTGTATCATATACATGTAGGTCAATGTTAACTAAGATGTTTCACAGATGTTACATGCATAAGTTGTTACGTACACATGTAACATAATGTATGTCTGATAATAATACCTTTTACAATAGATTGTAAGACTATCGTTTGCGAGTGAGTTATTAAGCTGAATATCTCCCCGTCACCTCGCTTTAACAAAACTACAACTTTCAGCCCAACCTTAACGTTATTCCAATTCGCTAAACATTACATAGGGTTTTCACATGAGTAATAACAACACCGTGAATAACAACACCGCGCTTTATGTTCTGGACTAACTGGATACGTTTTAACCAATACAACGCCGCGACGGCGGCAGCGACCGCACCTGCCGCCGACGCCGCCGGCAGTGCGTCTACATAGTAACTGTTATTTTTGTTGCCGTTGCTGCTGACGTCACTGTACCTGAAAGATAATCAACCTATGTTGACTGTGTGTAGCGCCTAGTGCCCTGCGCGGGCCTAGAATTTGATCCCAAGCCCGGCCCGCAATTAGCAGTTAGAGTCCAGGCCCGGCCCAGGCCCGCAATAATTTTTCAAGCCCGGTCCGGCCCAGGCCCGCAAACTAGAATTTAGGCCCCGGCCCGGCCCAGGCCCGAACCAGACCGTGAATGTTTGGCCCAGGCCCGGCCCGGCCCGCAAGTTTCAGGCCCAGGCCCGGCCCATACCCGCGGGCCAAAGATGGGTAAGCCCGCGGCCCGCAAGCCCGCGGCCTGCTAAGTTTAGAGAAGATAAACCTATAATCTTATAACAAAGACGAAAAACAAATAAACTGAAAAACAGTTTATTTGTCCATAGTGAGCTGTATGAGTTCTAAAAATCCAGCACCACCAACTTCTTCAAACGGACGAATATCCTGAAGAAAAATAAAGAAAAACTTCTTAGTGTCATTACTATTAAATATGATAAGATTTGTTATATTTGACTTTAATGTATTGGCCTCTGATTAGGGTAGGAGATTTGTTTATCTAACCCTGACTTAACCCTTATGCAAGCCATAACCCCAATTTATATTGTTAATTGAATTAGGTCAACTACGTTAACATAATTTCATATGACATTTCAATTAAATGTCACCCACTGGCACTGACACCCAGTAGCATTTCCAGCAGGCTGCAGTCACTAGCCTGAGACAGACATGTTCAGACATGTGTGAATTAGTACAAGTGTGAATGAATTAGGACTGGGGAGAAATACCAATTACCAACTGGGTTGGGTACTGGGTAGTGGGCTAGTCGCCTAGTGGGCACTTGGCAGTGGGCAGGTCTTTCAGATGGGCAACGTTTGGAGGGAAGACCTAGACAATAGAATGTCCACTGGTAGGGTCAAAGGGTGATAAGTTGATGGTTAATCATGGCTTGATTGCCTCTGCAAATATTTCTAAAGTAAACATTTGGGGCTGGCTACTTCCAGCCAAGCGAACTTATGGGGCCATTAGATTCCATGCAAGGTCTCAATTTGCAATTATATAATACTAAAGAAATAATTTTAAGCATTCGTTAACCGGAATTACAATTTATAATCAGATTTTATTAAAAAATAAAGTAATAATCAGTGTTTTTATGAATATTTTTATTATGTCCAGGCCCAGCCCAGGCCCGCTCACACTAGGCCCAGGCCCGGCCCAAGCCCGATGTGTTTAAATTGTTTTCAGCCCAGGCCCGGCCCGGCCCGGCCCGCAGTATGTAGGCCCAGGCCCGGCCCGGCCCGCGGAATTATGTAGAGGCCCGGCCCGGCCCGGCCCGCGGGCTGCGGGCCGGGCCGGGCTTGGACCCAAAGCCCGGCCTGCGTAGGGCACTAGACTAGCGCCCACAACAACGAAAGTAGCCTCGATTGTCCAGGCTGCGGGCTGTGGCGCCACCGTTAGTCGCACACATCATCGCCTGGATGCAAAGTGTACCTTTCATTGTGACCAAAATTGTGTACGCACACAGATTCTGGGTGCATACATAATTAGCTCATTAAGATGTCATCCGGGCATTTGGCTAACTTATAAAATAAGAGTGAACATTTATCAGTATATACCTTGCAATTCGAATTAACTTTAAACTTTGATTGTACTGACGTACACAACTGTCAGACTGGGGCCAGACTCTCTTCTTGGCGAGTTCGCCAAGGCGAGCGAGAGTCGGATAAGACAACAACGAAGACTGATAAACCCGCCAAAGACGGCATTAAGGTGGCCTGTCACGCTAAATTTGGTGCCCACAAAAATCGGTCTGGGGGAACATTTTTGGCAGCCACAATTGGTCCCCTTTGAATAAAACTAATCCACATACCACTTTTGGCTGCCAAAGGTAGGATATCGATTTTAAATGTAGAAGGTCCTCTTAGAGCAGTAAAATGAGACAGAACAAGTGCTGGACAAAAGTGAATATTTACAAAGATTAACCAGTAGATATATCATTATTATATATAGTGTCTGTAGAACTGTTTAGCAAACAGTTGGGCAGCATGTGAATTAGCACGACAAATGGAGAATAATGATAGTGTTCGTAGAATTGCTCATAGAACTGCTCATTAAACACGATAAAGCGGACCAATTATGGCGCATGGGGACTACCTTTAGCTGGATAATTTGACGGACCAAATTCACCGTGACAACCACCACTGTAGCCGTCCAGTACATTCACGAATGAATTATTTCACGCGTCATTCAGACTCCAACGTTTTTAGAATAGAATAGAATACATTTTATTTCGGACAAAAACCCACATGCACATATGCATTAAGAATATAAGTTAGTTAAAAATATCAGAAATAATGATAATTTACTATATATAAAGGGGATTTAACGTAAATATGCAAACAAAACCCATATACATACAAATATGCGTTAACAAATAAATAAGCTATAACATAAAAAATTATTGACTATAATTGTATAAATAGAATATACAATTATCATTGTACATAAAATCCATATGTAAATATGCAAAAAAATAAGTTATAAAATATATAGTTTTTCTTACATTGAGTATATATAAATCAGATATAAAATCACCATCGTACACAGTATAGAGCACTTGCCCACCTGGACCGCGCTATATTTACACAATTGCTGATGCAGTGGATTAAATTATTTTCTAATGCATACACACGATTTCTAAAACCATAAAATATATGTAAACATTATCGATATCATTATTAACAAACCTACTACTAGCGACTGCCCCATCCGTCTACGCATGTTGTGATAGGCAACCTTAAGTTTCAAACAAGTGCCCTTGTTAAAGTTTACCCATAATTGGGAAAAATACATTGTACAACAATATGCATGAAATAGTTGCAGTTTAACATCAGTAGAAACATCATGACACTTTTTAATGATAGAAATAATCATACCTAAATATTTGACCTTTTTTTTAAGCTTGGTATTGTTCATGTAAATATCTGGACATTTTAAGCGATAGCCACGTGGTTTGACAACCATATGGATTTCATAGGGTTATAAATTATATCATTTTGAAAACCAAAAGCAAATATTCAGCAAAGCCTGAAAACCACACGAGCTAGGCTCAAGAATACATCAATCGTCTGCATAAAACATTTGGCTAGCTCAGCAGTTGCTAATGTGGCAAACCAGTTTTATTTATTCATGAATAGAAAGCAGTTCTGCAGTCATTTGGTCGATTTATAGTGTGCATTTATTTTTCATAGAAAGTCCGCGTACTGCAAAAGTATCCAGAATCAAATAACACGATGAAGTAAATTGGCGCTAACATGCGGATTGCCTCTGATACACGGCATTATAATATGAACATATTGCAATCTTTTATTCTTTTCACCCGGACAGTAAGTCTCGACATGGGTCCGATCTGCTGAACTGTGTGTAAGATTAAAAGTAGTGGCAGTTTTGTGCGTAATATTATTCATCATTATACACGCGTTCAGTACGAACATTGCAATACAAGGGTGCAATCAAACTACCCACCAATGGCGCCACCTTTCACCACTGCCACAACTCACATTTGATGTGAAGATTCTGCACATCGTCGTTTTATTTGGTAAACTCCTCATTTTTTGAAGAGAACTCCCAGTTTCAATTACACACAATTGTGGACAAAGGTTGTATTAGAAATGTGTCTAGAAACACAATAACGTTCGGTTTTGTTTGAAACTAAGTTACGTTACGTTACTCAAATGCACAGTTTGTAATAAAGTCGTGGGAGTGGTAACACGCCGAGTGGCGCCTCTATTGGGGAATGTGGGCAAACTCCCCGCCAGTGGCGCCACTTAGTGAATGCAATGTACGATTTCACCACTGCCACAACCTACATTTTATGTGCAGATTCTGCACATCTTTATTTCATTTGGTACAATCCTAATTTTTGTCAAAACATTTTTCAGTTTCGATTGCATGCAATTATGGATAGTGTTTGCATTGAAAGCGTGTCTAGAAACACAATAGCGCGCGAACACATATCATTTATGAGGCGCCGTAGCGGCCAAAAGGGTCGAGTCCTGCGCGAACCGTCGAGTCCTGCGCGAACTGTCGAGTTCTGTCTGCGAGAACCGTCGAGTCCTGCGCGAACTGTCGAGTCCTGCGCGAACCGTCGAGTCCTGCGCGAACCGTCGAGTTCTGTCTGCGAGAACCGTCGAGTCCTGCGCGAACCGTCGAGTCCTGCGCGAACCGTCGAGACCTGCGCGAACCGTCGAGTCCTGCGCGAACCGTCGAGTCCTGCGCGAACCGTCGAGACCTGCGCGAACCGTCGAGTCCTGCGCGAACGAGATACTCTGCGCGAACCGTCGAGTCCTGCGCGAACTTTCGAGTCCTGCGCGAACGAGATACTCTGGTTACCACTGAAAATAGCGTTGCCGTTGTCGGATGTGAAGCGAAGTAATGCCGCAAAAAGCATAATATAAAATAATATAATATATTACTCAGAGTAGAGTGAATGGAAAAAATCCTATAAATGTACTAAAAAAAATCAATTGATAGTTCAAACGACAATGCCACGAGACGGTCTGCTGAACACAACGAATTCAGTGCAACGTTTCGTGTGAGCTGTCGTGGCTTAGCGGTAGAGCGTTCGATTTATGTTTGGAGGGTCCTAGGTTCAACCCGCGGTATGTGTGATTTACGGTTTTTTTCGTTTAATGTTATTATTATTATTTTATCAATTATTATTATTTTATTTACATTCGCTTTCGTTTAATTTCATATAATTATCACATGTTGTGCATTAGTACATGTCAAAAGAAATACATATATATATATATATATATATATATATATATATATATATATATATATATATATATATACATATATATTTTAATATATATTTATTCTGCACGACATATGTATATTTATATATATATTTATTTCTTTTACATGTACTTTTAATGCACAGCATGTGATAATTATATGAAATTAAACGAAAGCGAATATTGGACTAAATAAAATAATAATAATTGATAAAATAATAATAACATTAAACGAGAAACACGTAAATCAGACATACCGCTGGTTGAACCCAGGTCCCTCCAAACATAAATCGAACGCTCTACCCAGTGGCGGATCAACCAAAAGGCACTATAGGCACGTGCCTAGGGCCCACGAAGGCAGGGGCCCACGAAAATACCCGAGCATATTTTTGTAGACTGAATGTTCCCGAAAACCTGTTTTGGCATATCCTGATGTAGGCCTTACATATTTTTATGTTTTTACAGACATTATAGAGGTGTTAGTAAGGAGTGATCATTATTTATCGTGGAGCGAGTGAGGTGGAAGTATTGGCTATATTTGAAATCCAACTCACCCCCAAATCCTGTGCACTAAAAACTGAACCATCCCTTCATTCCTGGGTTCCCCTCCTGATAAATTATGGCCGCTCCCTGTTTTCAGCTTTGCTTTCTGAAAAGTGCTCAGGAATTGACAGATCATTTTACAAGAAACCCACCATCACAGGACTTGGACAAGGATCTTCACAAATCGGCGAGATCGTACACGTCCAAGACAAATTACGTACAACTGAAATTCTTTGTTCGATGGCTTGCTAACGAGGAGAGTGTAACGATGGACTGGTTGGTGTATTCTCCATCAACTGGAAATGTGCATTGTTATGTATGTAAGCTATTCAGGAGCGGAAATGATAGCTTTTCTCTTAATGGTTTCAATGACTGGGTAAAATGCGCACAGAATCACGACACATGAGCGTAGCGATAGTCCCATTGTAGCTGTAAAGAAGGGGTTCAAAAATGCCAAAGCGCACCATGTTGATTCTGCGATCGCAAAGCAGCTGGAGAATGAGCAGCAATACTGGATCAAAATTCTCAAGCGCATCGTTGCCGTTGTTACCTTCTTGGCAGAGAGAGGACACCCGTTCCGAGGCCACACCGAATTGTTTGGGCAAAAGTACAATGGTAACTACTTAGGCTTGTTAGAGTTTCTCTCACAGTTCGTCCTTTTTCTGGCCGAACATATTCGCCGATATGGAACTAAAGGAAGAGGTCAAGTATCATATCTCTCTTCAACAATATGTGAAGAATTCTTCAAGCTGTTATCGGACAGGGTGAATGCGAAAATAATTGCTGAAATAAAGAAGGCGAAGTACTACTCTATCAGCATAGATTCCACACCTGATATAGCACATATCGATCAACTGAGCATCGTCATGCGATACGTTCGGATTGACGGAACACTTCCGGGCCTCCATAGACATTGAGAAACACGAGGGGAAATACTTGTTCGAAACACTCAAGTCTTTCCTAGACGAATGCAGAATAAAGCTTGAGGATTCCCGTGGACAACTGTATGACACTGCGAGAAATATGTATGGAACTTATTCTGGAGCCCAGGCACGATTTCACCAGGTGAACCCTCTTGCTGAATGGGTATCATGCGCAGAGCATAGCCTACATTTAGTTGGGAACGCAGCGGCCGAATCCAGCACTGATGGGGTCAGGTTTTCGCCATCGTTCAGCGACTTTACACATTCTTGACAGCCTCGCCACAGAGGTGGTCGGAACTATTAGAGAACCTACCGAAACAGTCTCCAGTGGTAAAGATCCTATCAGAAACACGATGGTCTGCTCAAGCAGATGCCGCGAAGGCGCTGGCATCAAACTACAAAGTACTACAAAACTCTGTTGACGCGATAGCTAGAAATTCTACCCAACCTCCACTTGTCGTGTTCGAACCAATGTCTTTGGTGAGCAAGCTCTCTGAATATCGTCCTGATGTGAATTGTGTGGAACAACATCCTGGACCGAGTTAACAAGGCATTGGAAGCTACAGGAATTGAGATCGGTTCAGTGTTTATGCATTACCGTGTCTTGCTGGAACACATCCATTCTTTGCGTGACTCAGAAAGGTTCGATCGGTTCGAGAATGAAGCAAAGTCAGTTGCACCAGGACTTGATTAGGACGATGAAAACAAGCGAGCAAAGAAGAGAAAGTTGTTCCAACGAAACACCAGAAGAGGTAAAAGTGAGCGACTGTCGAGAGAACTTCCGAGTGAACACCTACCTAGTCATCATTGACAGATTACTCTCCGACATCACGAAACAGAAGGCCGCCAACACGAATGTCTATGAACGTTTCGGGGAGATTCGATCTCTCGCCGACAGCGATATCCCCTCGAAGTGCAAAGAGCTCACTCGGTATTACGATACTGATATTAAGCCTGATTTTGAGAAGGAATTCCGTCTCACAAAATATGGAGACTTCGAGACAGGTTCCGAGATGATAACCT
This sequence comes from Lamellibrachia satsuma, assembly GCA_033239005.1. NCBI lineage: Eukaryota > Metazoa > Annelida > Polychaeta > Sabellida > Siboglinidae > Lamellibrachia > Lamellibrachia satsuma. The sequence goes on from BSQZ01000104.1 coordinate 676,861, forward strand.
TTCTTCATGAAAATAAGCTGATTACCAGTTTCCCTAACTTTTACATTGCGCTACGGATATGTCTGTAAATTTTCGGCTCCAGCTGCGAAGGCGAGCGATCTTTCTTTGTACTGAAACATCAAAGACTACCAGCGTTCCACGATGGGTCAATCGTGCTTGTCGGCACTGTCACTTTTAGCCATAGAGTCGGAAATGATGCGTTCACTCTTGGTTGATGACATTATTAGCTCGTTTGCCATCAAGGAAATACGCAAGGTAAAACTGTAGACTACGCATCGCTAAGCCTTAGGTGTGAGATGGTGTTAGTCGACTTCAACAATCGCTACCGGCCTACCGTACACCATAATATCTGCGATCGGTAATTTGCAATTGTTGACTTTTAAAAGAACTGTTCGTGTATTATCTTTATTGATGATATAAATAGTGAAATGCTAACTTGAAAATCATGTTGTGGGTTTACTTGGGGCCCACGAAAGTGCCGGATGCCTAGGGCCCACGAATGTCTTAATCCGCCACTGGCTCTACTGCTAAGCCACGATAGCTCACACGAAACGTTGCATTGAATTCATTGTGTTCTGCAGACCGTCTCGTGGCATTGTCGTTTTAACTATCGATTTATTTTTTTAGCACATTTATGGGATTTTTTCCATTCACTGTACTCTGGGTAATATATTATATTATATTATATTATGCTTTTTGCGGCATTACTTCGCTGCACACCCTACAACGGCAACGCTATTTTCAATGATAACCAGAGTATCTCGTTCGCGCAGGACTCGAAAGTTCGCGCAGGACTCGACGGTTCGCGCAGAGTATCTCGTTCGCGCAGGACTCGACGGTTCGCGCAGGACTCGACGGTTCGCGCAGGACTCGACGGTTCGCGCAGGTCTCGACGGTTCGCGCAGGACTCGACGGTTCGCGCAGGACTCGACGGTTCGCGCAGGACTCGACGGTTCTCGCAGACAGAACTCGACGGTTCGCGCAGGACTCGACGGTTCGCGCAGGACTCGACAGTTCGCGCAGGACTTGACAGTTCGCGCAGGACTCGACGGTTCTCGCAGACAGAACTCGACGGTTCGCGCATGACTCGACGGTTCGCGCAGGACTCGACCCTTTTGGCCGCTACGGCGCCTCATAATCATTCAGATGTCTGTCGCTACTGTTAATCCATCCGCAAACCAGAATTCACTGACAGCCGTTAAATCAAGCTCATTCTAACGAGACAGTGACATAATGTACTACTCTAATATTACTGCATTTTCTAGTATATTTCTGGTGTTATTATAGATGTCACTGCTAATGTTGTTGCTTCTGCTTCTGTCGCCACCCGCCGGTCTAGCAGCTGTTGTCTTTGCCGCTGGCGTAGCGCTGCAGCACTTAATTGAGTAATTTACAGACGTCACCGTGTCGGCGAGCTGCGCCCACGTTATCTGCGGAGGCGCGCGCACAACCCGCTATAGACGTCCACGAATAAGTGTCTCTGTTTACTGTCAGTACTGTACTCGTGTACGAGTCATTCACTCGACCTAGGTACCACGCGTCGTGGTTAGCTAATGACCAACGTGTCAGACAGTCGCCAACGTTTTTATTTATTAATAGGTACGGATTGAATGCAGTGCTGATTCATGCAATCGATTCGTTACGCCCATGTGTTGTGCTTACTGAAAATAGTGCCACTGTGAAATGGTGAGTTCACTGGGTTAAAACAACCAACTCGTTGAAGGAAACTAGCGATAGTAGATAACATGCAACTCGATCAGGAGCTCATCTCGAAACTCATTGGGGCTTATGACGAGGACCACCCAGAATGCAATAATAGAACAATACAAGAGAACCAATACAAACACCAAAGCTACGTACACCAATACGATAATACAGCACAAAGCACGGCGAGTGTACAAACCTCAATAAACAATGTATTAGTGCAAATTAATAGATTATGGATTATTATGATATGGTTGAATGTTTATACAAATAAATAGCATACATAATGTGTATCATATGTTAAAGGTACATAGCCTGATCGATGTTTTTGTAAAAAAATCATTGGTTACAGTATAAACTACATAGTTTTTTTCTATATTTTAACATATTGGCTGCCCAAATGTGTTTGAATGAACCACATTTTTTAAATATGATTTGACAGCTATCTGTTTACGAATATTATCCTTGCTGTTCAGCATGCAATGTAAACATAGTATTCGGGTCGAAACATTCAAATTAATCAAATAGCGTTCAAGTTGTATTAACACATTTTGGTTCATTAAAACACATTTGAGCGGTCAAGATGCTAGAACAGACGTAGTGTATACTATATAACATGATTTCACGATAAAAACCACCAGACCATGTACCTTTAACTAAGATGGTTCACTGTTTGCATATGTTATAAAGTACACGTTTAACAGAACATGTGTCTGATAATGATGCCTTTTACTGCTTGTATAAGAGATTATGAAATTTCACATGAGTAATAACACCACCGTGAGTTCTGACACTGCACCTTTTGTTCTGGCCTAACTGGACGCGTTTAAACTAATACGACGTGACATGTTGGCTCATTGAGCCACCCACGCTCTCCAAACCGCAATAGGAAAGGCTTTATTTCACTAAAGGCTTTACTTCACGATGATAACGTAACACAATAACTTGTGTCGGTGAACAGGTCGAAGCAAATTTCCAAAACGTTGAAATGACGCCGTCATTAAAAGTATTTTAATTACCGGGTTTGTGACTCTCACGTGATAACCACAAATGAACAAACTGCTGTACATACAGACTAATCTGTACGTCAAGAGGACAATGACCTATTCATCGGTAATTCCAACAAAACATGTAGACGTATTTAAATGGTACTCATCCACATTAAAGCGAAACAAAAATCATGGTTTTGGGGCTATGCATCTAAACGAAATGCTAAAAACTTACCACGTGCAACTAAAATCAAGAATATCACGCCAGTGGTTTACTCAGAATGTCTTCTAAATGTGGGAAATTCCGGTCATTTCTCCGAATGACCGAGGGTTGATATGTTAACCAGCGCGACCGATAAGCGCATGCGTAGTTTTATGAAATCGGGGTAACCTAGACTACAAGTAGTGTATTAAGGGAGGCCGGCATGCACAGAACCAACACAAACTCTCAAACAAACGATAATTTTGCCGGAAAGAGGACTAGTTTAGTAAACAAAGGCCAAAATATATTACATAGTTTAGAGTTTGAACGCAAATAGCATGGCCATATCCTATTGACAAATATATGGATAGGCGTATATAAGTATATTTTCATTTGGCGAGCGAATGTTACCAGAATACCACATTCGTGACGTATGGAATTACTATCAAATTTAAATGTTGAGTGTTCAACAAGGTTTTCCTAGGTAACTCTTATTGGTAACTTCGGTATAGGCCGAAAACCATGACTTTTGTCTCGCTTTAAACAGGCAGTTAATTCATAATAGTCATCCAATCAGTATTCGCCAGGGGGCGCCACAATAACGTAGTTGACAACTTTGTTATAGACTTAGTTCTGACTTTAGCATCATTCGGTTTCTAGTCTACATTCGTAATGGTTGCCTATTCAATCTTCTTCGATCGCACCGTTGTCTGCCACAACAGGATGCGCACTCATGCATTCGCAAGCACTCGAACTTGCACACACAAAATCACACGCGCACGTACACCACGCTTATATACATACGACTGCAAACGTGTTATCCAGATATATATCACTATTCCACAACGTCATATATTTTAGGACTCAAACACCTCCTCGAATAAGAACACACCCTAGAATTAGAACGCATCCCAGAATTAACGCGGGAGTTATCCGTTCAGTAGAATCAGACGCGCCACCTGGTGAGAACATATAGCAACCGAATGAGGTAGAACAGAGCAGACATGTGTCAGTCCGGTAGGTTAATGGGAGAATAATCCACCTAACATCTGCACCAACGTTTTTATTTAGCAATAGGTAAGAAATTGTTGCAGCTCACGGGTCAGTCGGTCGATTTGTACGAAATTCGCTGCATTACAATAGTGTAGAGTGACCAGGAACCAACTCGTTTTAAGGCAAATTAGTTTCGCTGCAAAGATAGTAACTTCACCGAGCCTTCAGTTATTGTATTATGAGCATGTTACAGTAGTCTATGCCATTGATATTGCTTTTTCAGCTCAGTTTAAAGCACTTCCAAAAAAGGTTAACTTTCTGTACATGTTCTCGCATCAGTAATGACAGTTGTTTTTTATGATTCCTATACGTACCCGCTTTGCTTTGTGTTCTAGAATAAAAGGCTACGTTGGAGTCAATACTGAGCCAAACCCTACAACACTTGTGATTGTATTCAGTGCAACCTCTCCCGATTTGTGGTTTTGGGTTAGCCTGATGTGGCGCCCCCGTTTGTCGCACACACCAGAGCCTGTGTTCAACGTGTCTGGGACACAAGTCTCGTCAGCCGCCACAAGTCTCGTCAGCCGCCACAAGTCTCGTCAGCCGCCACGTTGGTTTTATGCAGTTGTGCACATAAATGCTCACCTCCGGCCCACAACGACACGCTGCCCGATGTCGCATTTTACACATATACACATTTGGAATTAAAATAGAGATAACAAACAATTTAGGTACATTTAACGTGTTATTGCGTATACAACTTGTGTGCCGGGAGAAATTATCTCTTCAACTATCTCGAAACGAGAATCACTTAGATAACCAATGAAATTGTCTTTCAAGCTAACTCATCAAATAAGAGGAAGTTTTTTTTAGTTTAAACAAAACCTGACTCTACTGCAGCCAGAATCTATGAATACTTCCTCATTTATACTTGCATGAAAAATATACATAAATTATGTGCGTGCGAGCGTGCGTGCGTGCGTGCGTGCGTGATTGCGTGCGTGCGCGTGTGTGTATGTGTATGAGAGTGTGTGTATGTGAGCGTTTGCATGTGCATGTGCGTGCGTGCGAGCGTGCGTGCGTGCGTGCGTGAACGTGTGTGAACGTGTTTTACTACTATTATATTACAGTGTAGTAGTATGTTCCATGGCTTGAATGTTTCAATATTTCTGGCAATGTTTACACTGTAAACACATGTACTCCTTTTACTAACCAATACTGGGCTGGGAACCAACCACCCACTTCGACGCTTCTGGCGTAGACAAGGATCAAACAGCTAAACACTTGATCGTAACCGTCCGTCGAGGGAGTCATGTTATACTCGTATTGTAAGCAGTAGATGTGGTTTCTATTTAGTAAGGAAGGTGATAGCAGAAGCTAATAACTGATTTGCTGTGTTAATTTAACTAACTTCAAAGAATCACCTGCCAGTGATGTGCACAGCTTTCTAGAGCCTGTCACTGTAATTACATTATACTTTCAGTGTAAGCAAAGGGTTTGGCTTCTGTCCAAATTATAGACCAAACGACTGCTGCGGCTCGGGACAGAAGAAGAAAGATGATGGAAGATACACAATTTTATCCTTTAAGTCTACATCTTTATGAAAACTGGCGGAACACGTTTCGGTTTCGGCCAGGGTGCATGCTAATGCGGAATTTCAATAAATTCGACCGAATAATTATAATTATACAGTATAGGCTACACGAAATAACCCGTGGCGTGTGTGATGCATAGCACAACGCGGCGACCACAACCGTCCGCTTCCATCACCCGCAACCTGTTTATAAGCCCAGACGAGCGTAAACGTCAGAAATAGCTCCTGATTTTTGCGCTGCGGCTCGTTTCAAAAATAGACAACGTACGACGAATGCCGGTTGCAGGTGACGGAAGCGGACAGGTGGGGTCGCCACTTTAAAACATACTGATACTAGCAAAAATACCCGGGTAATCCGGTAGTTCGTAAGCGACTGTTATGATAACAATATTGGCGACTAAAAGTTGTAGCCCTGCCATTGTATTCTTACCTTTGGCCAATCGAAGAAAAGACACATAACGTTGTCAACAACTGTACGTGACTGCTCACATAACGTTGTCAACAACTGTACGTGATTGCTCACATAGCGTTGTCAACAACTGTACGTGATTGCTCACATAACGTTGTCAACAACTGTACGTGACTGCTCACATAACGTTGTCAACAACTGTACGTGACTGCTCACATAGCGTTGTCAACAACTGTACGTGACTGCTCACATAGCGTTGCGAACAGTTGTTGGGCCTACGTAATAACTACAAAGGGTAATTCGATTGTTCGTAGAAAGGGCATAGCGGAGTGAATTTCGAAAAAAAATAAACTGACTGTGGGGTCGTAGATGAACACCTGAAAGTTTGCCGCCCGAGATGAGGAGGAGTGGCATGACATACCAACATATACTCACGGTCAATTATAATAACAGAAATAACAACATTAGCACGACAATGTAAACATCGGTCGATCTGGTGTTTCAATAAAACTATAGCTATCGAGAACACGCTGTCTTACATACGTGATTGTTTCGATGCATGGCAAAACAGTCACGGGAATGTGTTCGATGCCTAATTGTTTATTTTATTGCAGCCTTGCCAGTCAGGCCACGACACATAATCTTAACCGACGGACAGTGTGTTACATCGTGCTGAAAACTAGAATTGTCACAGCTTTTAAAACATCAAAGGAAACATGAACCACGTGCATTCCGTAAACATCTGGCAGACATTTGAACCATAATGCCTTGCATTATGACGTACTAGCCGACTTGCCCGGCGTCGCACTGGAGAAAAGGCAGCTACTTTGTCAAGTTGTGGTAGGACAACGACAACGTCACGTCCCCCAAATCATATGCCTGTTTCACGAAGCGTTCGTGTTTACACTTTTGTGGACGTTTGACGTAGATCGCGTAACTAGGAGTAATCGTAGAAAACACATGCAGTATTGCTAACAACTGTACGCAACTGCGAACTCCTATTGTTCCGAGTTACGTAATCTACGTCCACATAGATTATTTCGTAGAATCTCCACACCCGGTGGGATTTTGAATTGTTCTTAATGTTCGAACCACTGGCCCCCGGGCACGCTTACGAAATATCAGCCCCATACGTGCAAAACTGGTGGGAATATGTAGGAACAGACTTAGTCACAAACTACTTTATAACATAGATTCGCCATTACATCTATGCTATTTCGGGCGGCGTCTGTTGTCTGTCACTTTATTTTGCTAAACTACCCTGGTAATAAGGGGTAACATAGTACTATGATATGTGTACGTGTTTACAAAACAAGATTGTCAACAGTGCGTCGTCACACGTGTGTGCAGGAGCAGTAGGATTGGCCCAACAAGTAACTGCTTGAAGACGACGAAACAATGTCATTGTTTATTGCCGTTCACGACCGACGACGTCTCGTCTGGTTAGTTTCTGGTCCACGTGGCAGACGGCCACAAACCGTCGACCTATAGAGGGACATTTTTCGATCTCAACGTTCATCTAACGTAACATTGTTACACTTCATGTTTTATTCTTTACTGCTGTAGTATATTTACCGTCATACACTGTATAAAACAGGAATTTTTCAGAACAATACATAAACGTCGAAAGTTGTTTATGTTCAGGAGCCGAAGTTGTTTTCTGCGTGCATATTGTGGGAGGGGGGCATATACGTAACATATACCCACCAAAAAAGCTGGGGGCCCAGCGCTATATGTCCCCGATTACGACGTCCATGCTGAATAAATCAACCGATAAAAAACATTACATTTCACCTTCAAATGTGTAGGTTTCTTGGTGTGTCTTTAATTGTCGTACAACTATCTCTGTACGTACAACTATCTCTATACGTACAACTATCTCTATGTGTCGTAAAACTGACATATTTTACATCATTGCCAAATCGCGTATTTTCTAAAACATGAAGACATGACAGATCACAATAGTAACACGTTTTTGTATAAACACTATTTTTTAAACAAAAGAGATGTTAAGAATACAAAACATTTAATGTCGCAACGTCCCAACCTCAGTGGCAACGTCCCAACCTCAGTGACAACGTGCCAATCTGAGTAGCACCGTCCCAACCTCAGTGGCAACGTCCCAACTTCAGTGGCAAGTCTACACAGGCAAGTCTTTCCTAGCCCCATGTCCATATCCTGTTTAGATCATACATTCATTTTGCCGATGTAGAATATCTACACCTCAGACAATTGTAATAGAGTAGAACCCTCATGCCATATATGTGCCAGATATTACACAGTTACAAACAATGCCATTTTAGTAATTAACTGTTCAACAGTTGTCAACAAGTTCACACAAGTTCCAAGACCACACTCGAAGTTGATCTAATATCCGATTACAATATTTGATTGCTCATGTCACCTTACGCGACTGGTGACCTTACAACGACTCGAGGTCGAGTTGCGAAATCTTCATTTTGGCGAGCTGCCAAACCGCAGTAAATAGGCTTAATGCGCAGTTTATGTTGAAGACATGTGACAAACCCCGCGGGTTTGTGTTTGAGACGAACACGGAAAACCACACTCTTTAAATGCAAATGTAGCAATTAATTACAGCGAAATGGTGACATAATACACAGAGTGTTATATACAGTGTGGGTATTAAGCGGGAACAACAACAGATCGTGCTTTGCTCGGATGAAAGCTCTGGCACAAACCTATAATTGTCCTCGACTTTTACCGCGTGGTCGACTCTTATCGCTCTCTCCCATAAAAACAGTTGGATTGTAGTCAGCTAAACAAAATTGTCATGTATACGGCGAAATTGTTGACAGCTATTATTATATGAAGTAGTATTGGGTAATCGTAGACCAGTAGACCAGACAAGTAGTCATGTGTAACAAGACTAGGGTTACATACATTTTTATACTTGAATACACGTACATGTGTGTACCTTAGCTTGCACGTAAGTACATTCGGTCAAATATAAGTACATTTTAGTCATAATGATCAGCAATAAAACAAACTATAAACACATTCACCTATGCCATGTATTTGATTTAAAACACTGTAATAATAATAATAATAATAATAATAATAATAATAATAATAATAATACAGGCAATTTATAGCGTAGACCCTGCATATTACAACAAAATACTTAATTAATTAATATATACATAATTATGCTTATAATCCAATATTGAAAAAGTTTGAAGTACTAAAAAACTATAAATGTATATAAAAAAATTTAATACAGTAAATTAGAAGACATTCATTACTTACTTACTTACTTGCTTACTTATTTACTTACTTACTTACTTACTTACTTGCTTACTTATTTACTTACTTACTTACTTGCTTACTTACTTACTTACTTACTTGCTTACTTATTTACTTACTTACTTACTTACTTACTTGCTTACTTATTTACTTACTTACTTACTTGCTTACTTACTTACTTACTTGCTTACTTATTTACTTACTTACTTACTTACTTACTTACTTACTTCGGAGAATGGGTCTATTTAGGTCCATGTATCCTTTGTAGAATTTAAAAGCCTGAACCACGACCCTTGAGCACTGACAATGTATCAGAAATGACTAACTCCTTACCATGGCTTATAACAGTAATCATCTTAATCATTTTGTGTATATGGTAACCCCGTTAATTAACTTTCGAAATATTGATATCTACCTAATATTAAGAGCGGAAATGTTCAGAGCTAATCCTACCTAAATGATGTCCATCTCAATGATCTCTGGATGAGTTGTATTACGGCGACCTCTTTTCCAAGGGCCTGAGGCATCCACGGTAGAACTTTTGTTTGCTACTTCATCATGACGTATCACATGACAGACATTATACAATATAATATTATTTTTAACATAGACATATATTAAAATTATAAATTAGAAAACATCTGTTAGTGTTACCGATCGACTTTGATAAATGTCTCAATGGTCATAAAATATGTTGAACGTGTGGACGGTCAGTGTTCATTTCCAAAACAATGCTTTTGTGAATTTCGACTTTTTACAACAACTTCTAAATACGGTGACGTCACTCGGTGATGTCACCCAGTGACAATGGTTCAATCGAGTAGCAGCAGACAACGTGACTGAGCCTGCTGTGGTATATGTGTCACCGGTCTTTGAATATCGTCCGCTTTAAAATGGACTCAACAATGTGTACAATAGGTGGGCCTATCCGTCTGTTTCCTGCAGATGTCTGGGTAATCCTTAACGTATTCTTTCTGTGTGTAAAAGCTGACATAGTACGTTATATTTAAACAAGCCTGATAATTTAATCCGCTACGCTTTCTTAACTTCATTGGGTTAAGAACACTGCTTAATAAGTACTGTTATTATTTTATGAGTAATAGTTATTACTACGTAATAGTAATAGTTATTCCTACGCCATTGGCTAGTCACGTACCACTACTAACGTAAACAATTGTCCAGCACATGGGCATTGTATTTATCCGGTTTTGCATGAAGTATATTTTATTATCTTATGCTATAATCAGAAAACTGTTGCCAACAGCTAATGGTGATAGTCTGGCAGCGGCTAAGTCGGTCAGCTTGAACACCAGTTTGGTTAATTGCGCGTGAACCCGGATCGAGAAACAACGTTGACCCGACCAACAAGATCATGTATTATTGATATGTAGATGGCCGTGTAGCACTTGTCAATTCACCGTTATGTGTAGAAGAATGTGTTTGTTGTTGAATCCATGGTAGGTTAACGCTGTCAAAGTCACGCACTTCTCGCGCTTGAAAATCACACAAACCACGCAATGTAGCTATACACCTTCTTTCACCCGTACAACCCCTAAACACCCCCTTCGCCAGACATATAATTATATGTTGACCCAAAATACAGACGTTAAGAAATGTAGACAAACCGATCGGTCGGTCTAGCTGATAACGAGGTTACTTATCGTGGTTAAAATCATAAGATAAGGTCCGTTGGTCCGTTGCACAAGGCTTGTGCATTCTATGGTATTCAAGAATGACTTGTTTGATGAAACGCATCGACGGTATTTCAAAATATGACTGTTGGTTGATAATGAATCATAAATGCATGCATGCTTATCTTTGCCACAGGGGCAATATGGAGTAATATCAAGTGTCCTGCATTCTAGCTAGATGGCGCGCTAATGCCAGGTCTACTTCGACGGGGATTCTCAGAGCTGTTTTAAACATGAATCGTAAATGTTACGCAAACCTTATCTCATCGCCGTTATCATAATTTACAATTGTACCATAATTAAGCAATACTGATAAATCTTTAGTACCACCAAGACGGCGTTATATTTTACGGAAATGTTGTTAATATCATCAGATGGGTTCGATGTTTGCAAACATAGGCAATGTAAGTAATGAGGGCGTTTAACAAATTATGCAAGCCCTGTATCTAAACTACGATTTTCACAGTACGAGGTTAAAAAGGTGTCCAAAGTGATTGAATTGTCAACCAGTAGAAGGGAACTACTTTGAGACGTCATGTGTAATATTTGATTTCGCACATTAATCCCTACGCTTAAATAAAACAATTTCATAAAAGTATAAACGTCAGTTCTTTTGATATACATAGCTCGGTGTCCATACCACGTGACCACTCAATGCGCTTTATGATTCATTGCCTGGCCTGTTCATTGCAACACGGGTGCGATTTCTGTGGGAAGCATTCAGTCACGCTGCAATTACTGCGCGAAGACTATTCGTTGACGTGTGTCCAAGTACTCATTTATACTGCTCAGTGAACTGAAGCAACGTGGAGTGAGCGAAATTGCCCAAGTTTCAAGACTGCAGCAAACAGACTCGAACCCCAGTCCCCGCAATCGAGAGTCCGACCTTCCAACCGCTGATACTGCGCTCTGTGGTTCGTCTGCTGGTTTCCCGGGTTTGTGACACGGATAAACATTGTCACGTAGAAGCAAACAACGTGTTGCTACACTGCAGTGTGATACATAGGTTAACTGTTTAAATGACATGTAGCTAACTACCTGTGTTGCCTATCGCAACCAAACCAACGGAAACTCTTATGCCGAGGTCATTTCCCGTTACTATCGTTCACGCTTCGGTGATAGACGTGCAACAAAATGTGGCTTTAAATGCGGGGCTTACGTCTGATTTATTTCCAGGCTCATAATAGACGAATTAAGTCCCGATGATATCGCGAGGATTTCCGGGAATCCGGGAATTGTGGCTCACTTTTTTAATTAGGAGCGGCCATATTTGGCCATGTGCCTAGTAAGTTGCACAATACATACTGATCCAGTGCGCTATGCACATTTCTAGTAGCTTAGTCATGTCTGATTGTTCTCCCGGCTCTATTTTTACAGCGACGGAATTGCACAAACAAAATACGACATCTGAGTCGCAGTGTTATCGCCATTGTTAGGACAACCGTTCCCTGGATTGTTGTCCTTCCGATATAGACTAATTGGCAGGTGTATCGTCTTTCGCTTCGTGTTTATTAAATTCCACATGCGGCGGAAATATCCATATACTGGCTATGAAAAGCGATATCACTACATTCATTCCTCTTGATTGTGTGAACGAGAACTCGTGGGCAGAATGACGCAGTGCTAACAGACATGGCACTGATAATTAATTAACCGTAGGCGGCCAGGCTAACGTGTTCCAGACTTTTAAAATATTATCTCCACAACACACGTTGTTCATTGTGTTGTCGCTGAATTACTCTACTCACGTAAAGGCGCCTCCTCAATTTGAATTTTTTGCTAGTCTCATTTCAAATAAATTTTGCGAAAAATCAAACCTACCCAGTATCTACTGCAACATACTAGCTCGTTTGTGCAACTTGCATATGTAGTTTTTGTGAAATCGTCAGAAAAACTATTAAATTACATAATGCTTGTTCAAGCATTAAGTGACGTGAAAATCGAAATGCTGAAAAATCACGATTTTCTTCCTTGGTGAAATTTCGTAACTTTGTCATGTAATCAACGAGAGGATCACATGACACGCCCATGATCGGCATTGACTCGCACAGTGTTTACCTTTTGGATATCCACTATTGTGATCCTTACCAGATTTAACGACTGAAGTCGATTCTTTCGATGTTTTTTTAAAAAATATGCATTTTTATTAAACAGACTGTTCACATTACATAAACTAGTCACACACAACACATCTGGACATAGATGAACCGGATTCACTATGGGCTGAACCATTTAACGAATGCAGCTTTAATCTTCTTCGTTCTGACTGTAGCATAGGACCGAAGCCTAATTTCTCCAACGCACTCTTTGATCATTCTAGGTGGTTCCAAATCGTTTAATTTCCTCGGCTACCGACCTCCTCTGACTGTATTTTGACCTTCCCGGTTTTGTTTCCTTGATGATTCCCTCCCATGGCCTGTTTCCTTGATGATTCCCTCCTAGGGCCTGCTTCCTTGATGATTCCCTCCTAGGGCCTGTTTCCTTGATGATTCCCTCTTAGGCTTGTTTTCTTGATGATTCCCTCCCATAGGGCCTGTTTCCTTGATGATTCCCTCCTAAGGCCTGTTTCCTTGATGATTCCCTCTTAGGCTTGTTTCCTTGATGATTCCCTCCCATAGGGCCTGTTTCCTTGATGATTCCCTCCTAGAGCCTGTTTCCTTGATGATTCCCTCATAGGGCCTGTTTCCTTGATGATTACCTCCTAAGGCCTGTCTGGTGCCATTGGTGTTACTTTTCGGAGGGTGTGTCATATCCAAGTCCATTTCCTTTGTGGATATCTTGCCTGGTGTTGTGTCGATCTGACCTCCTCGTTCTCTCTTTGTCATTGTCACTGACTTACAACATTATATGTCAAATCCTACCATTATGTTTCAAAGAACAATCAACATGCAGGTGATCGTTCCGTCACTGACAGCCAGATGTCGCCAGCTGTCCACTGGAAATGTCAATAATCAGCATAACGCTGCAATCGTCAAATATGCACATTTCCCTGTTCAGTCTGTTTGTTCTGTGTGTGAAACGATACATAAATGGGTGCTGTCTCCAAATCATCGGCATTTAATTCGTTCACCATGAATCCGGAAATAAATATTAATAAAAAACTGAAGGTTTGTAAGTTTTACGGGGGCAGAATGTATTGTCCGCGTGGCGCAAGAATGCAGATTTAAGAGAAGAAGAACACGGGGGAATTCAGACCCAGAAAAAGGGGGTATCCATTTTCTCCCAAAGACACCAGATGGCTGGACATTTAATTATCCACATTTCTACAGGACGCGCACGCACGCACGCACGCACGCACGCACGCACGCACGCACACGCGCACGCACGCACGCACGCACGCACGCACGCACTGCGTTCATTCGGCAGTAGCAGTGTACATCTACAGAGCGCGGTGAAACGTTCTACAGACGACGGAAGGGCACAGACCACTTTTATTTTTTCCCAGTGGTGCCCACTGGGGTTAACGTTTTGCATGATTGTACGAACATGTAACCATCAAATAAATATAAAACTTCATGACAACCACTGCCAATATATTACAAATGGGATGAACAGTTTCGTGAAAATGATTTAGCTGCAGCATTTTTAATTATGTCGCAAACGCGCTTACCCTAAACATTACCAGATTTCGCAAAATATTAATAAGTTTACGGAGTTTAGAAAATGTCGCCACCAAACTGCCTAAGCGTTTTCAAATCCGCTTCATACTGCAATATGTCATTGCCAAAGATCTGACATTTTAAAATTTTCAACGTTCCTGGATGGATACTGTTACCTCGTGTGAAAATAAAATCATTGAGATCGGTAACTTACGTATGACAGTACTTGTGACAATGTTCCACGTTGGTATGTTAGAGATGTCCTCATCTGAGGAACAAATGCAGGTGTGCGTCACCTCGCCGTGTCTTGACAATTAATATTTTGACTTGATGAATAAAAAAATCCGACCAAAATAAGGGGGTGGGTGCGCGGGCACCTAATGGACACCCGTGGACCCACCCGCCTATGAAAAAGGCAACTGCTTTTGCGTCTGTTTCTCTGAAACCGGCATTTAAATGAAAGAGTTAATCACTTTCTTAATCGGTGAGGACGTTAAGACGTCGACAGGTGGGTGGATACGCCCCGGAGCTAAGGAGGGTGTACAGGGTTAAATACGTGACACTTCAAATGACTTAACACAAGATGGAGACAGTTCAAAAGAGTTAGTGCAACAACAGAGACAGCCCAAGTCCCATACTATGATAGAGAGACGACAAGAAACTAGTCCAACTGGACAGCCGACCGCGCAAGCTGGGAGGATTTACGTTAACAGTCGACCTAGTGTAGCTCAACTGTATAATTCATGTCGCCTCCAACGCTTAGCGACGGTCACAATCGCCAGTCAGATGCCGACGTTTTTATAGGCCAACAGGCGCGGCATGAACGCGGCTGTCGGCTCGTTTAATCGATTAGCAGCGCTGGTTGTTGTTTACGAAGGTAGCTAGGCGTACAGCCATGACGCGTGTAAGAAACCACACCACTACCGGCTGACGCAAAGCTACTCGCACAAACTGTTTGGCTCCCCCGCACGATGAACTCCCACCCGGGTCAGTGGAAGTTGACTGACCTAACACTATAGAGTTTTTTCATTGTTTTGACCAGATGTGAAACTAAGGTCTCGACAAGTGGGGTGAACGGGTTTGACGAAATATGCTCTCCAATAGTTGGATGACCTTAAATACCTGACATAGGTTGTACCTTCGTATTCAGTTTTACATGTTATACATATAATATTATTTGTAAATTAGTGTTGTGCATAAATGTAAATCGATAAAAACAGAAACGGCTGGCTCTGTAGTTAGCGTCAAAAGTAAGGTGCTCAAAAGAAAGTGAGAATGTATTAAATAATTGTTAAATGCGCCACTGAGAATTACCTTAATAAACATGACTATATTGTCGATCATCTTACGCAGTAGTATGTGTGTGATGAGAACAACTGTTTGTGTGCGGGATTAATTAATTATTCTTGGAGTAGAAGGAGAAGAGGAAGACCGAGACTGAGGTGGGAGGACTGTGTGAAGAGAGATTTGGCGGGAGTGGGCGGGGAATGAAGACCGACAGAGAGGGGTAGGGTGAATGAAGACGGGTGGTAGAGACGGCAGTTAAACGGGATGAGTGACGATAGGAGAAAACAAAACACAAATCGAGGACCACTATCGATGGCAGCCTCACCCCGGACTTCACGGAAAAGAGTAGAGCAACAAACATCTAGATGGGTGTGGGGTTAATAGACAGTGACACCCAGACACGTGCTCCGTTGAGGTAATGTTTGTGGTAAGCGTGTCGTTTGTTGACTAGTACAATTTGGTTGTTTACCAAAAGATACTGATCTGATATCTTACTACCAAAATGAACAATATCTAAAGAATCGACTTCGATTAAATTAGCTAAAAGGTTCTATGCAAAATAAATGTCTTTAAAGGCAAACTTTGTATGTAGAATTGTTCACCCGGCGATGATAGAGTAAATAAATGATGACATTGGAACTGATGACGTTAGTGCGAGTTTTCCTTAGTGAATGAGTGTACGGTGTCTCCCTGGCGCAGATTTATGTTAACGGACAGTCCCCTGTGGTGTCTCTATGCATCGGCGGTAAGATGTGCGTGCGTGCGTGCGTGCGTGTGTGCGTGCATGCGTACGTGTGCGTGTGTGTGCTTGCGTGTGCGTGAGAGTGCGTGCATTTGGATATGGGCGCGATTTATGAAAGTTGTACTATCAGTGACCAGCACCCCCTATAGGTGGCAGCACTTTTCTTGCCGGAAAACCTCGCAAAAGGTTTGTGACGTAGTAAACGTGACGTGGCATTGTATAGGACACTCTTCAATACATTGGGACCAGCGCTGACACGTACAAGCAAATAACTGTATAACTGAAAAGTTCTAGTTGTGTGCATCGCTAGGCGAACATTAAGATTTTTTGTGAAGTTCTGCTGGAGGCAAAATCCTGAAAGGACATTTCCAATAGTCACATAGAGCATGCTTTTAGAAAAAACGACAATTTGGTTATTGCTATACAGTGCGATGTTTATGAAGGCTATACGTATGGGATACTGTGTGAAAAAAATAGTTGTTGAACACAAATACAAAGTGGCACAGTTAATGATAATGTGACACTTGGGACATGTATTTGCCAAAATGATGCGTACAGTTTTATTTTGTAGATTTGCGTAGGAACTGTGTGAAGGACGCACTGTTTGCGGCGCTGAGAAAACGTCCCAACTGAAGACCAGAATGGTGCGTACCTGTGTGTTTTGCTGCCTTGCTTCTCAAGCAAGCAAACCAAAATCTCACGACCAATTCAAATAACGACACCATATGACCGCGTATCTTATAAATCAGCGACAGGGACATGACTTCGTGTGTTTTAAAAATGGACGATTGACCTGCATAATTGCTTTCACCGCCACAGCTCCGCCAGCGTGGTGTGGCTGCAAGTCTAGACAAATCTATTTTCACATAATGAATTTGTGAGTCTCAAAATGACTAAAGAAATGTCGACTCTAGAAGCATCAGACATGAAACTCAATCACAAATGGGCTACGATATTCGCTTTACAAAAAAAAAAAACATGACGGCATAGCCCCAATAATCTCTGAAAGCCTCAGTCAAATCTTCAAAATCTGAAATTGTATTATCTTGAGTATTGTTGACATGTGAAACGAGGCTTGATTAGACATGCGCAAGTAGCGTAGTGTGTTCCGGAATTTCTCAATCTAAAGTCATAGTAATAGCCGATGGTTAAGTACAGGGACGCAAGCGCACGGGTCACTCTTTGACAGAACCGCTAAGTAAGTTGGTTAAATCCGCTTTTACGCGAGGTGACGCGTCGACGCGATGACGTGATTTTTACGTAACAAACAATAGCTACGCACGTGAGATGACTGTCCAATTACGTAAACAAACCACGTCATCGCTGTCACCTCGCGTAGACTGTCACTATGGAGGATTGGGAGATAATGAAAGGGTTATAAGATGAAATGCCTTAATCTTTACACCGTTTATGGTGCGGAATAAACAAATTTACTTATACGGGATGAGTAGAGAGGTCCTGTTGGGTGCGGGATGAATAGAGAGGTCCTAATGGGTGCGGTGTGAGTAGAGAGGTCATGTTGGGTGCGGGATGAGTAGAGAGGTCATGTTGGGTGCGGGATGAGTAGAGAGGTCATGTTGGGTGCGGGATGAGTAAAGAGGCCCTGACGGGTGCGGGATGAGTAGAGAGGTCCTGACGGGTGCGGGATGAGTAGAGAGGTCATGTTGGGTGCGGGATGAATAGAGAGGTCCTGATGGGTGCGGGATGAATAGAGAGGTCATGTTGGGTGCGTGATGAGTAGAGCGGTCATGTTGGGTGAGGGATGAGTAGAGAGGTCCTGTTGGGTGAGGGATGAGTAGAGTGCTCCTGTTGGGTGAGGGAAGATTAGAGAGGTCCTGTTGGATGAGGGATTAATAGAGAAGTCCTGTTGTGTGAGGGATGAGCAAATAAGTTCATGGTGGGTGCGGGACGAATGCACATATCATGTTGGGTGTGTAAATCGACCCCGCAAATGTGTGTTGTTGAATCGGCGGGAAGCGAACTATATATATATTATATATATATATATATATATATATATATATATATATATATATATATATATATATATATATATATAAGAGAGAGAGAGAGAGAGAGAGAGAGAGAGAGAGAGAGAGAGAGAGAGAGAGAGAGAGAGAGATAGAGAGAGAGAGAGAAAGAGAGATATATATATATATATATATATATATATATATATATATATAGAATATATATAATATATATATATATATATATATATATATATATATATATATAAAGAGAGAGAGAGAGAGACCCAACTGAGAAGTGTAATCTATAAATTTTATTTTAAATGATTATTTTTACCATGGTGCCGAAATAATTTCCTACTACCTACCATATTTTCCATTTCTTTATCTTACCTCTGGATTTTTTATTCGGAAATCTTCCATATTTCTTTGTCACGACACTGGCACCCGACGTAAAGATTTAGGTGGCAATATGTAAACCATGGGAAGGGGCCCATTGGGGGCTGTTGCTTAACTTTACAATGTTCAAGTTCATCGTGAACATAATAATTAATTATTGTGTGTAGAAAAGCTGATACGAAGATTTAGGAATCAATATTTACATAGGGATACCATCCACACTACTATATTTCAAAACTATGTTTATATTAATGATGACTAATGTTACTGTTGACAGCCGCCAACTACCGATGATGACATCAGTCCTACTTGTGGGAGAGACGACCGTTAGCGATGAGAAATCACTCGACCGCAGACGGCGCTGACGGCGGTTTATGGCGAGAAATTGGGGTCGCATTGCGCCGACAACGACAAAGCCGGACACACAACACACACACGAAGACTGAGCAGTAGACTTGACACCAGCTCGGCTGCAGGAGTTGTCGGAAGCATGGGAAGGTTCAAGGTTGACAACAGACCGCCTTCGGGGCTGAACTCCTGTATTTCTGTTGCGGTCTACCCACAGTTACTTGCCTACCAAGGCTAACGAGCGTGGTCTGCCCAGTGAACCTTAAACGTTGTTATTATACATGCAGTTGTACCATAGACATGTGAAGCAACTGTGTATCAAAGAAATTTAAAACAAAATAAGGAAGCAATATTATGTTGTATGGATACCGATTTGTGATCACCTTGTAAACGATGATTATTGCCGTTGTTGGAGGCTACTTGTGACTAGGCGAGGTGCTCGCCATTTCCTTCCAGGCTGCTTCCGTTGAAAGGCGAGAGTCCCGGCCGACGAAAACGTATGTTTTCGAGGCTATAACAGTAATAAAATGCAATAAACACGTATTTCATGTTTCATTCCTATAAGTATACCTCTAACTTTGCTTGACAATAATCATGCATACATATGAAAATATGACGTTTTCTGAGAGAAACCGTAACATCATGTGACGTAGTTCGAATGTTGATTACGGACAATATCGGTCATTATTAGCCGATAATCTTACTCATAGCCGATTATTTGGAGTACGTCTTTACGCCCGCGAGACATACGCCGTTCCTGACAGAGGATGAGGTAAGACCGTCGCAAGCTTCCGGCGATTTATGGCGGCCACGCGAAATTTATCAGTAAGGTCGTTATGCCCTGTAGCCACCAAACAGGACACGAAGTGAACACACACGAAGTGAACACACACGAAGTGAACACACACGAATTGTTTAAAACCGACAAGTTCAATACAACTGTACACGGCGACGTCCAGTTGAACAAATGCAGCGGCTCCAACATGACGCGTTGAATTTCCGTGCGAAGGGAAACAAAACCCAACAAGTTGCGTTGTTAACAATGTTACTTCCCTTTGTAGGAATGTCTAAAAGTGACACGTTTGTCATGCGATAGTAATGCTCATAGTTCAGACAGTACATGGAAAGTAAGGGGTTTATGAACTGGGTGTCGCTAGGGATTATGGTTCCAGGCCAAGTAACTTGATAATTGAACAAATTCCACAGGTTTTCTTTTGTTCCACGTGAACCACCTTCTTCGTCTTTGACATATGTAGTGGTGTACGTTAAATACACATATAACCAGAACATCATTTAATAGCGAAGAAAATATAACGATATCCAACCAAAAGTATAAAATCTACCATGATAGACCCGAAATTTTATCAAAATACACCATAATCCTGACTACCTAATCCAATTCACCATAATCCTGACTATCTAATGCAATACTACTTAGCATGATATGTTACATCAGATCACCGCATATGTTTTTTGTTTGGGTTATCTCTTGGCTCGGATATCTGTGGCATTTCCCGACGAACGACGGAAAAGACCGGAGTATACCGAATGTATATGTTCGTCCGTCCGCTACGTCCGTCCGTCCGTCCGTCCGTCCGTCCGTCCGTCCGTCCGTCCGTCCGCCCGTCCGCCCGCCCGCCCGCCCGCCCGCCCGCCCGCCCGCCCGCCCGCCCGCCCGCCCGCCCGCCCGCCCGCCCGCCCGCCCGCCCGCCCGCCCGCCCGCCCGCCCCGCCCGCCCGCCCGCCCGCCCGCCCGCCCGCCCGCCCGCCCGCCCGCCCGCCCGCCCGCCCGCCCGCCCGCCCGCCCGCCCGCCCGCCCGCCCGCCCGCCCGCCCGCCCGCCCGCCCGCCCGCCCGCCCGCCCGCCCGCCCGCCCGCCCGCCCGCCCGCCCGCCCGCCCGCCCGCCCGCCCGCCCGCCCGCCCGCCCGCCCGCCCGCCCGCCCGCCCGCCCGCCCGCCCGCCCGCCCGCCCGCCCGCCCGCCCGCCCGCCCGCCCGCCCGCCCGCCCGCCCGCCCGCCCCGCCCGCCCGCCCGCCCGCCCGCCCGCCCGCCCGCCCGCCCGCCCGCCCGCCCGCCCGCCCGCCCGCCCGCCCGCCCGCCCGCCCGCCCGCCCGCCCGCCCGCCCGCCCGCCCGCCCGCCCGCCCGCCCGCCCGCCCGCCCGCCCGCCCGCCCGCCTGAAATCTGTAAATTTTATTTGAAATGATTTATTTTTACCATGGTGCCGAAATAATTTCCCGCTACCTACCCTATTTTTTCCATTTCTTTATCTTACCTCTGGATTTTTCATTCGGACATCTTCCATATTTCTTTGTCATGACACTAGCACCCGACGTAAAGATTTAGGTGGCAATATGTAAACCACGGGGCCCATTGGGGGCTGTTGCTAAACTTTGCAATGTTCAAGTTCATCGTGAACATAATAATTAATTATTTGATCACGATTAATTATATGATCACGAAACAGTAATAACTGACACCATCACTGCATCTGAATGTGTCGTTTTCAAATTTTGCGCGTCGAATTCAAGTATCTAAAGCACCGAGACAGACGTCTGGAGCACGAGCTCAGACCTCAGCCGAATCACGTTACACGTGTCCATGCAAAACTTCCCACAGCGATCGTGCGTTATGTGACACAGTTGTGCACCAAAGAACGTGTCATTTGAAACAAATGCGGTGACCGTGTGAATAACGATTACTGTTGTCGGTGGTAGCTCCCTGCGACAGGTAATAGGGTAAGGTTATGGGGTAAGGTTTCGGCGAGTTGTGGCAGCCGTGCGAAACTGATCAATCAGGTCGTTACGCCAAGCAGCTGCCAAACCTGACACAAGGAGGACTCCGACTAGTTCAACACCATTTTCACCAGGTGGCGTGCATGTGGTACACACTGTCCGAGAAGAGTCTTTCACTTCTCGGACAATGTGTACTGTCGTACACACTGTCCGAGAAGAGTCTTTCACTTTCCGCATGAATTCCTGGAGGTTTAAGTTTCATTTCTAAATTAAACTTTAATGCTGTGATTAAAATTAATAGTGTAGGGTAAATACACATATAACCAGAAAGAAAGAGTTAATAGCGAATAAAATGTTATGATATCCAACCAACAGGATAGTATCTACCGTGATAGTATCTACCGTGATAGGCCCGAAAATCTATTAAATACATCTTTCTCACTATATAATCCACTATTACTTAGCAGATGACCGCATATGTTTTGTTTGGATTATCTGTTTATTCGGATATCTTCGGCATTTCTAGACGTTCGACGGAAAAGATAACGAATGTATATTTGTCATGATTCCGTCAACATCATCAATGGTGATTAACGGGTGGTTGGTGGCTACCTGTGACAGGTGATGAGATACGTACGACATCAAAGAGAGACGGTAGTAAGACCCCTGTTGGGAGTCAACTACACCATCACTGTCGTACACACTGCACTGTCGTACACACTGCACTGTCGTACACACTACACTGTCGTACACACTGCACTGTCGTACACACTGCACTGTCGTACACACTGCACTGTCGTACACACTGCACTGCCTGTTCGGCGCCACTGACGCGTCCGACAGGTTACACACACGCAAAGTGGGTTGAACGAAATTGCTCAAGTTTCGAAACGGCAGCAGGAGGCCTCCATCTCCGGTCTTCTCGATTGACAGTCAACGCCACCGTGCCCTGCAGCGAAGACAAACCGCTGGCCGCAGACGAAGCTTTCGGCAATCTATGGCGCCCATGAGAAATGAAGTAATTACGATCGTGTTGTCCAGCAGCCGCAAAGCCGGACACGAAACTGAAATAACTAAGGTGACAATGAATGGACGCACACTAATTGTTGTACACGGGGACTTCCAGGTGAAGCAACTTAGCGTGACCGGATCAACGTTGCGGCGAACTCTTCCTTGAGAGAATGGGGGGAGGTGGGGGGGGGGGAATAAAACATAAACATTTTAGTGGGTAACAACTTCCTAGTGCAGAACTTTCTAAAGCTGATGCTTTGCCTTGCAAAAGTTCTGCATTTGGTTCAAGAAGTACACGGGAAGTTAGCGGGTTACCAAATGGATGCCGGGTATA
The DNA here is from genome assembly GCA_033239005.1 of Lamellibrachia satsuma. Classification (NCBI taxonomy): domain Eukaryota; kingdom Metazoa; phylum Annelida; class Polychaeta; order Sabellida; family Siboglinidae; genus Lamellibrachia; species Lamellibrachia satsuma. The sequence goes on from BSQZ01000104.1 coordinate 700,128, forward strand.
AATAATGGTTCCAAGTCAAGTTGCTTGAGAAATTGATAGATTCCACGTTGGTCTTTCGTTGTTCCACATGATATCCAACCGTGTTGGTCTTTCGTTGTTCCACATGATATCCAACCATGTTGGTCTTTCGTTGTTCCACATGATATCCAGTCGTGTTGGTCTTCTGTTGTTCCACGTGATATCCAACCATGTTGATCTTCCGTTATTCCACATGATATCCAACCATGTTGGTTTATCGTTATTCCACATGATATCCAGCCATGTTGATCTTCCGTTGTTCCACATGATATCCAACCATGTTGGTCTTTCGCTGTTCCACATGTTATCCAACCATGTTGGTCTTTCGTTATTCCACATGATATCCAACCATGTTGATCTTCCGTTGTTCCACATGATATCCAACCGTGTTGGTCTTTCTTTATTCCACGTGATATCCAACAATGTTGGTCTTTCGTTATTCCACATGATATCCAACCATGTTGATCTTCCGTTATTCCACATGATATCCAACCATGTTGGTCTTTCGTTAGTCTACATGATATCCAACCATGTTGATTTTCCGTTGTTCCACATGATATCCAACCGTGTTGGTCTTTCGCTGTTCCACATGATATCCAACCATGTTGGTCTTTCGTTATTCCACATGATATCCAACCATGTTGATCTTCCGTTGTTCCACATGATTTCCAACCGTGTTGGTCTTTCGTTATTCCACATGACATCCAACCATGTTGGTATTTCGTTATTCCACATGATATCCAACCATGTTGATCTTCCGTTGTTCCACATGATATCCAACCATGTTGGTCTTTCGCTGTTCCACATGATATCCAACCATGTTGGTATTTCGTTATTCCACATGATATCCAACCATGTTGATCTTCCGTTGTTCCACATGATATCCAACCATGTTGGTCTTTCGTTATTCCACATGATATCCAACTGTGTTGGTCCTTCGTTATTCCACATGATATCCAACAGTGTTGGTCTTTCGTTATTCCACATGATATCCAACCATGTTGGTCTTTCGTTGTTCCACATGATATCGAACCATGTTGGTCTTCCGTTGTTCCACATGATATCCAACCGTGTTGGTCTTCCGTTATTCCACATGATATCCAACAGTGTTGGTCTTTCGTTATTCCACATGATATCCAACCATGTTGGTCTTTCGTTGTTCCACATGATATCGAACCATGTTGGTCTTCCGTTGTTCCACATGATATCCAACCGTGTTGGTCTTCCGTTATTCCACATGATATCCAACCATGTTGGTCTTTCGTTATTCCACATGATATCCAACTGTGTTGGTCCTTCGTTATTCCACATGATATCCAACCGTGTTGGTCTTCCGTTATTCCACATGATATCCAACCATGTTGGTCTTTCGTTATTCCACATGATATCCAACAGTGTTGGTCTTTCGTTATTCCACATGATATCCAACCATGTTGATCTTTCGTTGTTCCACATGATATCCAACCGTGTTGGTCTTCCGTTATTCCACATGATATCCAACCATGTTGGTATTTCGTTATCCCACATGAAACCCAAAACATGTTCCCCTTTCGTCATTCCAAGTGGAAACCAAACGTTTTATAGCGTCCCCTTATCCCACAAGACAGACAGCCCAACTGTTATGCTATTCCGTTAACCATTTCGCTTACCACACTGCCCGCTGTATAACTACTGCGATAAAATAAACATAACAAGCTGTTAACTGAATAATTAAATTTATCGATAATCCACGCAGCATGGGCCTTTCGTGGACGAGGAATTCGCGCCATACCGACGTCAAGATAACTAGCTGCAGCTCGGCACACAAGACTCCACCCAAGACCCTTGTCTCGAATAAACCAGGTTTATGACTCGTCATGCAATAAATCTGCCGTCCGATGTTGTTCTACTTTCAAGCGGACGAAATGAATCAACAAGACGCGATGTTTCAACGGAATGGTATTTGTTTTTGGAGACGAATGCTGCAGATGCTCGTTACATGACTGGCTGTCAGTCTAACCACATAAGTTAGATTCTTATTGGATAGACGCCTTTTTGTTAGGTATTAATTAGCGGGGATATTGGTATTCGCGCGTGTTTGGTATACTTGGGGGCCGTCTCCAAAACCATCTGAAAGAGAGAAACGCGTGGTTGGTTAGATTAAAACTCCTCAGTTCATTCAGCAGTTTAAGGAAAGAGTTCATACTTCTGCTAAAACCATCGACTGGATTTATTGTTGTCGTTATATACGTGCGAATGTGTGAATAACCTTATATCATAGTATATAGAGCGGAACCATTTTTTGCCATTTGTTCGCCGAAATGTGACCAGATCCAGTCAAAAATAATTCAACAGTTTGTGCGTTGATTTCATCAAACCTAAGCGATGCGAGTGCATCAATCTGGATTGTTTGCGGCTTCATCGCGGCTGATGTGTTGGCTGATGTGATGCTGATGTGGTGGCTCGGGTTTTCCAATCCATAATCATTAACGTTCGGATTATGAAGGACGCGGGACTCAACATGTATCATGTGGAACATAGATTTGATTTTTCTGGAAATGTTTGGATATATGGCAAAATATTCATGTTTTGTTCAGAAGGAGTGAATAATTCTGACAAATGTTGTCTTGAAGGGAATGTCGCTATAAGGAAAGTTCATTTACTTAAATTCCACTTGACTCCATTTTACAAGTGCTCCGAGGATAGGCACCCTGCGATTAAACGCGCTATCCTACATAAAACAAATAAACACGTTTAATAATGTATGATATTAACATTCCCTGAAATGCTTTAGTTTATATATAAACCACGTACGGTTCGTGTTGAGGGATTTTTGCAAATGTTTAGATTGCTAAATTTAAATAGAAATGGGGGACAACCCTGATTCACATCCGGGTGACTCATATTATTTGTCGGAAAAAATGAGGATTGTGCATTTTGTGTGAATTTCTGAGAGCACCTGTGGAAGGCTGATTTAGTAAAAATTATGTATGATGGTTTTAGCAGAGCTCCCCATTTATGGCACTTAATTGTAAGTCGGTCGTTGCCTGCGTATATATAGTTAAATACACTTGCCGTATGGCGTAATAATGTGAAATCACCCAACGCCATAGCCGAAATGGACGGGTGTCAGGTTTAAGATTGTTTTGTGGGAAAGAAAGGTTTGCATGAAGTATGCCATTCTCGCGAATTTCACACAACTGGTGCATTAATACGTGATGTGAAATTGTAAAGGAAAGTGTTGGTTACATATACCAGGTGTCCGAAGAAACGTCACAACGGCCGCCTACGGGCAGACCGATTGTGGTCTCACCCCTATTTAAGACTGCGCTATTTTCCAAGCTACCAAGTTATTGGGAAATGGAAATTATTGTGTATTGCGCTACGACTAAGCACTGGGATACAGGGAGAGACAACGGGAAAAAACATGAAACATTTGAGACCAAAATGTGCGTAGAAATGTTAATACGTCATCAATCTGGATTGTTTGCGGCTTCATCGCTGCTGATGCGTTTGTTGATGTGATGCTGATGTGGTGGCTCGGGTTTTCCAATCCATAATCATTAACGTTCGGATTATGAAGGACGCGGGACTCAACATGTATTTATACGTAATTCGAATGGATACATTCGAATGGTTATACGCCAGATTTCGTAAAAAATATTCGTTCGATTTATCCAGAATTCTCAATGATTAATCGTTCAGTTCGGGAAGTAGACTACACTGCAGGGTGCACCAGGGATATCTGATTGTAACATAGAAATGTCACCACATTGAACACTGATGAAGACTCGTCCAAAGTAGCGTGCTCTAGGTTGAAATTCGACAACGATTTTTAATACATATGTGGCACATCTGTCATATTGTTGTCAATTCTTTTCTTAAAGGTAGAACGTCGGAGTCAATAATTTGACCGCTATTTGTTTAAGAATATCGACCTTGCCAGTATATTCAGAACATTCGCGAACATCTGTCAACAATTCCCAACACCTGTGGACAATGCTTAAGGGGTCGGGCGTTCATGTGATGGTCATATCATTTAACGCCTGTGAAATGACGTTCCCGCACGATGCAATGTAAATTATATTCGGACCGAAGCGTTTAAATAAAACATGTTTTGCCTTACTATATTATTGTACTTTGGCGGTCAGTGTATTTTTGTTAGATATTTATTATCTTATGTAGAACATTATTTTTAGTGCGTTGGCAACTAAATATGTACCTATAGACATATACATATAGTCGGTAGGCAACTAAATATGTACCTGTAGACATATACATATAGTCGGTAGATAAGAGAAAACAAAGCAAGTGCGCGTACATTATCAACATTTTAATTCACAAGACACGTAGATTGAAATAAATATAAATGGTTTATACAATGACATTTTGGCCCACACGAAGATTCCCGGGTCCACTAAATCGACCCGGGGAATTAAGGCCACACCCGGGATAAATAATAACAAATCACGAAATGTACAAAACTGTAGAAAAGTTATGTTATTGGTGAATGACTATGACAGCTCACGCCTGGTCGTATGTGATCGCAAGTCAAGTTCATATAAAATACGGCACTTGATGATCGCCGCCGAAATGCATTGAAACGTGTGATCGAGTTGTGACTGCGTGCTCAGAGTCAGTGACTTTGCAGCGCAGCCAACAGCGTCACAGACACGTGATTAAGCACCCATTGTGCGTCCCGCTCGAGGTGACGAGATCTTGCCCATTGCCAGTGACTAGCTTCGCGTCGGTGTCGACTCCGACACGCGCGAAAAAGCAACGAAACGTATCACAGAATGGTTGGTCAAAGACATACAAAGACATCGCCATGAAAAGGCTGCACCGACACTTATGACATGTTCAACGAAATATGTCA
>BSQZ01000104.1:710000-737500 GCA_033239005.1 Lamellibrachia satsuma
TATATAATTATAGTGGTGCGAAACTCGTCAATGCAATCATCACTTAAATGCCAACTGCAATTTTGTAATGACATTTCACAACTAACATAATGACTGAACACAATATTTTAACTGTATTTTTTAATGTTATATGTATGTAGGGATACAGAATTGAACCTGACATGGGTCGAGCGGGCTCTTTTTATAGCGGGTGATGGGCGCTGCCTGCTGTCATTCATATTCATATAAATTTCATAGCGGGTGATGGGCGCTGCCTGCTGTCATTCATATTCATATCAATTTTATAGCGGGTGATGGGCGCTGCCTGCTGTCATTCATATTCATATCAATTTCATAGCAGGTGATGGGCGCTGCCTGCTGTCATTCATATTCATATACATTTTATAGCGGGTGATGGGCGCTGCCTGCTGTCATTCATATTTCTAACCGGTAAAATAGGTCGTATATCAATTTTACTGGGTTCGCAAAGCACCCAGCTGTGCACAACAGAAACAGGTGTCAATGTGAAATGTCACACAGCAATAACGTCCTGGTATATGTTTTCTGTTTGTCTTAATTCGTAGTAAAAACAAACTTAACTCGAGAGCCGAAAGACACAAAGAGGACGTGTTGTGATTGATGAAACGTGTCGTGAACAGACTCGCTGGTTGGCCGGAAACCAGACAGGTGTCGGTCACGGTCAGTGAACCCGTGCACGTTTTAACAGTAGGAGTGTCTGTCTAGCCTACGGCGTCGTACATTGCACGACCAATAACGTATATAGACCCACTGATACACTGATCCACTATTCCATTTACCAAACTTTATCCAGAACGTTCCCTAACACATCCACTCTGTAATACACATTCTAAATGGACAAGAGTTCCGTAGCCAATTTCGCCTCATAGATTATTACAGTAGACCAACCTCACAATACGACCACAATGTTAGCGCCTCGTCTTTGTACGGGCCATGCAGTTACTGCTCTAATGAGCTGTCTCATTAGGAGGATTAGGTCTTGCAACTGACACGACACAGCGCACGTCGACTGACAGCCAAATCGTTAAGTCAAGTACACGTGTCTGAATCAATGCAGTTCTTGGAAACAAATTTAACGCGTTTACTAGTTTTACATAATAAATATAATACACATTCAGCTATAGCATGCCTCAACCAAGAAACGGGATAGAAACATGTATATTATGGAAGTGCCTGCGATGTTACCACATGGAACGATACGTCGTTAGATGGCCGTTCACACATATCGGTGTGTCCACATAAATATATCGATGTCTCACTTTAAGCATATATGACGTAGCATTCTGTCGGTCGGTCAGTGCTGACTAAGTGAGTGAGTGAGTCAGCCAAGTCAGTCAGTCAAGGGTGAGTGAGTCGGTCGGTCGGTAGGGAGTCAGTCAGTCAGTAGTGAATGGGTGAATTGTTCAGTCAGCTGTTTAGTCAGCCACTCGGTTAGTCAGTTGGTTAGTCAATAGGTCAGTCAATCAGTCGGTCAGTCCGTTGGTCAGTATGTTGGTCAGTCCGTTGGTAAATCAGTGTGTCAACTGAGCAGTCAGTTGGTCAGTTAGTCAGTCAGTCGGTCAGCTAGACAGTAGTGAATCAATCAGTTGGTCAATCAGTAGATCGGTCACTCAGTTGATCAGTCAGTCTGTCGGTCAGTGGGTTGGTCAGTCTGTTGGTCAGTCAGTCTGTCGGTTGGTCAGTCTGTTGGTCAGTCAGTCTGTCGGTTGGTCAGTCAGTTTGTCAGTCAGTGTGTCAATTGGGCAGTCAGTTGGTCAGTTAGTCGATCAGTCAGAGAGTAGTGAATCATTCAGTCGAGCATGTGTGAACAGTCAGCGATTAGTGAATAAGTAAGACAACAACACCCAGAATGACAACCACAATAATTAAATTATTATGATAAAAACGACCCGCTTCTTACCTTTGATGAAGTACGCCCGTTTGCCTTGTCGACATAACAGCGACAGCAGTAGGTGTAGCGAGTTGGCTGCCGTCGACTGTGTCAGCTCCTGCGTCCGGTCGTCATACACGATGATATCCGACCGCTTTCTGAACATCTCCTTCGCCTCTGGCGAGCCGAGAAGGTCCTCGAGTTGTACCCGACCGCAGTTGAGCCGCTTACGGGTGACCCGATCGCTACAGCCGACGTTTAGCGCCCCGCTAATGTGACCCAAGTTGAACGCGATGAATGAGCGACAATCGAGAACGAGGAACGGCACACAGTCTGTCGTCATACGCACGGCCAGTTCAACGGGCAGCATGGACAACGGCTGCGTGCACTCGGCCGGCCCAACCACGGGCGATTGGCCGCAGTGGAAGCCGGCGCTGGCGGGCTGCGAGGCCTGTCCTGCACAGCCACGGTGTTGTAAACAGTACAGCGAGTCCGAGCAGGGGTAGGGGGAACCGAGTTCCACGTTCGTCATGTTGTCCTGGCGCTGGTGAAGTTGAGCGACTCTGGCAATAGGCGCTTCCACGGCCGCAGACATTGAGCCTTCCTTACCGGTAGATATGTGTGAGCGATGAAAGGGGGACGACTCGTCGGTTCTGACTGTTGTCCAAGTTAAATCCGTCAACACAGCACCGATATGCTGATGTTTACACTTTACTACTGAATCAATATGTTCTGTCTGAGTGAGCTTGAACGTCTCCGCGGCGCAGCCTTATATACATATCTGCACAAGCCACGCCTCCAGCTGCCCTAAATAGCCAGGCTGCTACCGCATTTGGCTGTCAATCAATGACATCATGACATGTTGATGTTGCTAAATCCGTCTCGCGCTGTGACCCGGCTGTGACCGAAGATTCCCGATGGTGACGTAGCGACGACTCATTAATTCTCGGGAACTCTGCGTAATGGTTGGACGGGGAGTGTACGTATTCAGGTGTAGCTGTTTACCTGTTCGACCGCTTAGACTGACAAACAAACTGCCATTTCGATCCGGTGTCATTTGATAGCGATGTAATGTGTGCACTTTGGTGCAATGGGGGATGACGTTACTGGGTGAATGTTTGCTGTGAAACAGCGTAAACTAAAGCAGAGATTTGCCTGTGGCGGCGTGTGAATGTGATTTGGCAAACCGCACTGCACCAAAGGAAGGCTCTAGAATGTGGATGAAGGCGTTTTAAAGAGTCGCCGATCTCTTGGCCACCGGTCAAATAAGTTCCGGACGAAAGTATATACTATGAAACAAGTAGTAATTACTATATAATATACTATTTAATAAATACAATAGATAAGCCTTAAATCTCCAAATTCTTTCCTATGCAAACAAGCACGCGCGCACACACATACATTTTTTTACTTCATGCTGTTAAATATATGTTGTTAAATATATGTTTAAACACCAAGACACAAGAGCGTACACACCAGAGCATAAACACAAACGTTTACGCACCACAGCTTGCACACCACAGCCTACACACCACTGCCTACACACCAAAGTTTACAAATCAAAGCTTACACACCACAGCCTACGCACCAGAGCCTACATATCAAAGCTTACACACCACAGCCTACACACCAGAGCCTACACACCACAGCTTACACACCACAGCCTACACACCAGAGCCTACGCACCACAGCCTATACATCAAAGCTTACACACCACAGCCTACGCACCAGAGCCTACACACCACAGCTTATACACCACAGCCTACACACCAGAGCCTACACACCAAAGCTTACATACCACAGCCTACACAGCAGAGCCTACGCACCACAGCTTACACACCACAGCCTATGCACCAGAGCATACATACCACAGCTTACACACCACAGCCTACACACCACAGCCTACGCACCAGAGCCTACACATCAAAGCTTACACACCACAGCCTACGCACCAGAACCTACACATCAAAGCTTACACACCACAGCCTACACCATAGCCTACACATCAAGGCTAATACACCACAGCCTATGCACCAGAACCTACACACCAGAGCCTACACATCAAAGCTTACACACCACAGCCTACACGCCGCAGCCTACACATCAAAGCTTACACACCACAGCCTACACATCAAAGCTTACACACCACAGCCTACGCACCAGAGCCTACAAAACACATCCTACACTCACTATATTACACATCACTGCCTACACACCAGAGCCTATACACCACAGCCTACACAACGCCTTCTACACACCAGTGTCTACACACAAGTGTCTACACACCACAGTCACAATCTACACACCACGGTCTGCACGCTCGGGCCTACACATCGGAGCGTCTACACGCGGGTCTACATTCCGTGACCCACTGCATTCTACCCGCTACGGTCTGGTGACCTGGTCGTCAGATCTTCCTGATTTGCCCCACAATTGGTGATTACAACGGGGCCGTAGCTGCGACACTGTTGACCCCCCAACGTGCGACATTTAGGGACAGTCCTTTAGCACACTTCCTCATTCGTGGTAATTGCCAGTCATTCATTGACAATCATTTTGACATAATGCCCTTTTCGGTTTATAAGCCTTGTAAACTAGATCTTGAATAGATCAATGAGCATTTTAGGGACATGTTATTTACATAATTAAACTCGAAATGGTTATTTCGTTAATGTACGTTAGTCAGGTCGGCAGTGTGGGACAACCAGTGGACTGTCTCGAAAACATTAGTAACGTTAAACTACACGTACAGTGCACGAAACAACAAAGCCATGTTATAGACGTACCGGTGTGTACGTACCGGTGTGTACATACCGGTGTGTACGTACCGGTGTGTACGTCAGACGAGACGTAACCGGAGAGTAAACCTGTTATAGATCACTCGCCGCGGACGATTCTCGGTACTTACGATGAAGTAATTAAAACTCAACAAATTTAGCCTGATGTCGAAATACGCTACGTGTGAATAGTTTATGTCACATCCGCAGTCGATGTAATTAAAAATTCCTATTTTCGTTCAAATCATTGAAAGAATCCTTTCATCCTTTTGCCGATCACGTGACAAAGTTACGAAATTTCACCAAGGGTGAAATTCGAGAGTTTTCAGCGTTTCCATTTCCATTTCATTTCATGTTTGACCAAACATTAAGTAATGTATAAACTACAAACAAAAGTTGCACAAACGAGCTAGCATGTTGCAGTGGATACTAGGTAGGTTTGATTTTTCTCAAAAGAATTTGAAATGAGACTAGCAAAAAAATCGAATTGAGGAGGAACATTCAAGTCCAACCTTCAAGTCCAACCTTCAAGTCCAACCTTCAAGTCCAACCTTCAAGTCCAACCTTCAAGTCCAACATTCAAGTCCAACCTTCAAGTCCAACCTTCAAGTCCAACCTTCAAGTCCAACCTTCAAGTCCAACCTTCAAGTCCAACATTCAAGTCCAACCTTCAAGTCCAACCTTCAAGTCCAACCTTCAAGTCCAACCTTCAAGTCCAACATTCAAGTCCAACCTTCAAGTCCAACCTTCAAGTCCAACCTTCAAGTCCAACCTTCAAGTCCAACATTCAAGTCCAACCTTCAAGTCCAACCTTCAAGTCCAACCTTCAAGTCCAACCTTCAAGTCCAACCTTCAAGTCCAACATTCAAGTCCAACCTTCAAGTCCAACCTTCAAGTCCAACCTTCAAGTTCAACCTTCAAGTCCAACCCAGGGGACGCTCATTGGGAGAGTTCGTGTGAATGGAACGACGGAAATTACTGATCAGCACCGTCGTGGTGTGTGTGTGTGTGTGTGTTTGCGTGCGCGTGCGCCTGCGTGTGCGTGTACATTTTGAGAGATTTATGAGAAACATTTGTTATCCTCGCGCAACTTACAAACGAATTATTCGTACATGTGAAAACTTTAATTAAAACTGAAAAAAACTTTGTTTTCAACAGTTCGGAACTAAAGTAAGGCTCAAAGACATCGCACTTAATTCAAGTAGACGTTGCGTCAGGTATTGTTAATTCCAATTGGCCAATCCCCTATCACCTAAAATAGACCGAATTGGAGAAGATTGTCTGACGTCACGTCCACTAATTACGTTGCTCGCCAGTCTATACTGTTGTCCTGTACCTGCACAAAACTGTTTTGATTTATAGTGCAGTCTGACTTCCAAACATATAAACAAATAAATACAAACACACAACGCACGCATATGTAAAGGTCCCATTATCTGAAAAAATCTCATCCCCGCAAATCCGGTAAGATGATTTGCTGAGATCCGGGCAAAATAAAATATCCGGTTTTTTAATTTTATTCTTGGCATTCTCTCAACAGAAACGTACCGCGCAGCATGTACTATCTAAATGTGACGATTTATTTCATTGATACGTGCGTGCATGTGTCTGAAATAATATACACACACTCGCGCACACGCTGACACGCGCGTGCTAAGCACCGTAAGCTTTGGCTCCATGCCACACGAAAACACAAAACACGTTGAGTTGTAATTAACACACGAGCCGTCTTGCAGCGTACAGTGGCAACTACACAGACGTCCAGTTATTCATTAGCACAATACGTAACTACGCGATGATGAAAGCGGCGCGACATTTAGTCGAGAGACCTCGCGTGATTCCCTTTGACCATTATAAGCAGCTACTACTCTCAGTGCCAGAAAAACAAGCCGCATTTAACGACCACATAGTCAACACATCCTTGTGACCAACGACAACAAAACGTGACTCCTGATTGCAACACAGGAGAACTGCGTTATTCCGCTGTCCCGTGACGGTCGCACTATCATGACTCGCTAGACAGGAGCGCGTTCGCTGACCACTGACCAGGAGTTCCTCAATGTTCCCAAAAAATCTATGGCACAACCAGGGATTTTACGAAATGTTTTACTCGCGGGTCGATGGCCCCAAGAGGATTTTTAATGGGGATAAAAAGCTTAATTTTAATCACCATTGGGTAAGTATAAAATTTCTTTGAGAATTAGATCTGTTCACGCAGTTATATAGTTAACTATATGCGTATAGGGCAGAACGCTGATAAGTTATATAATTAACTATATGCGTATAGGGCAGAACGCTGATAATTGATGAGTGAGTCATTGGTTAGACCAACGGAACTGTTTGTAGAATTGCTACGGGGGAAATGTGCACACCAGAGCCTACAAACCACAGCCTACACACCACAACTTACACACCACAGCCTACACACACTATATTACACACCACTGCCTACACACCAGAGCTTACACACCGCAGCCTGCACACCGTACACCGTAGTCTACACACCGCCGTCTACACACCAGTGTCTACACACCAGTGTCTACACACTACAGTCACAATCTATACACCACGGTCTGCACGCTCGGGCCTACACATCGGAGCGTCTACACGCGGGTCTACACTCCGTGACCCACCGCGTTCTACCCGCTACGGTCTGGTGACCTGGTCGTCAGATCTTCCTGATTTGTTCCATGTATCAGGGAACGCCACGGTCGGTGAAATACGACGGGTTAGCCGAACCTGCGACATCGTTGACCCGGCAACATGCGACATTTAGGGACAGTCCTTTAGCACACTTCCTCATTCGTGGTAATTGCCAGTCATTCGTTGCCAGTCATTTTGACATAATGCCATTTTCGGTTTATAAGCCTTGTAAACTAGATCTTGAACAGATCAATGAGCATTTTAGGGACATGTTATTTACATAATTAAACTCGAAATGGTTATTTCGTTAATGTACGTTAGTCAGGTCGGCAGTGTGGGACAACCAGTGGACTGTCACGAAAACATTAGTAAGGTGAAACTACACGTACAGTGCACGAAACAATAAAGCCATGTTATAGACGTACCGGTGTGTACGTACCGGTGTGTACGTACCGGTGTGTACATACCGGTGTGTACGTACCGGCGTGTACGTCAGACGAGACGTAACCGGAGAGTAAACCTGTTATAGATCACTCGCCGCGGACGATTCTCGGTACTTACGATGAAGTAATTAAAACTCAACAAGTTTAGCCTGATGTCGAAATACGCTGCGTGTGAATAGTTTATGTCACATCCTCAGTCGATGTAATTAAAAATGCCTATTTTCGTTCAAATCATTGAAAGAATCCTTACATCCTTTTGCCGATCACGTGATAACGTTACGAAATTTCACCAAGGGTGAAATTCGAGAGTTTTCAGCGTTTCCATTTTCATTTCACTTCATGTTTGACCAAACATTAAGTAATGTATAAACTACAAACAAAAGTTGCACACACGAGCTAGCATGTTGCAGTGGATACTAGGTAGGTTTGATTTTTCTCAAAAGAATTTGAAATGAGAATCGAATTGAGGAGGAACCTTCAAGTCCAACCTTCAATTCCAACCTTCAAAGTCCAACCTTCAAGTCCAACCTTCAAGTCCAACCTTCAAGTCCAACCTTCAAGTCCAACCTTCAAGTCCAACCCAGGGGACGCTCACTGGGAGAGTTCGTGTGAATGGAACGACGGAAATTACTGATCAGCACCGTCGTGGTGTGTGTGCGTGTGTGTGTGTGTGTGTGTGCGTGTGCGTGTGCGTGTGCGTGTGCGTGTGCGTGTGCGTGTGCGTGTGCGTGTGCGTGGGTGTACGTGCGCGTGCGCGTGCGCGTGCGCGTGCGCGTGCGCGTGCGTGTGTGTACATTTTAAGAGATTTATGAGAAACATTTGTTATCCTCGCGCAACTTACAAACGAATTATTCGTACATGTGAAAACTTTAATTAAAACTGGAAAAACCTTTGTTTTCAACAGTTCGGAACTAAAGTAAGGCTCAAAGACATCGCACTTAATTCAAGTAGACGTTGCGTCAGATATCGTTAATTGCAATTGGCCAATCCCCTATCACCTAAAATAGACCGAATTGGAGAAGATTGTCTGACGTCACGTCCACTAATGACGTTGCTCGCCTGTCTATACTGTTGTCCTGTACCTGCACAAAACTGTTTTGATTTATAGTGCAGTCTGACTTCCAAACATATAAACACATAACTACAAACACACAACGCACGCACATGTAAAGGTCCCATTATCTGAAAAAAGCTTATTCCCGCAAATCCGGTAAGATGATTTGCTGAGATCCGGGCAAAATAAAATATCCGGTTTTTTATATTTTATTCTTGGCATTCTCTCAACAGAACCGTACCGCGCAGCCTGTACTATCTAATGGTGACGACTTATTTCATTGATGCGTGCGTGCATGTGTCTGAAATAATATACACACACTCGCGCACACGCTGACACGCGCGTGCTAAGCACCGTAAGCTTTGGCTCCATGCCACACGAAAACACAAAACACGTTGAGTTTTAATTAACACACGAGCCGTCTTGCAGCGTACAGTGGCAACTACACAGACGTCCAGTCATTCATTAGCACAATACGTAACTACGCGATGATGAAAGCGGCGCGACATTTAGTCGAGAGACCTCGCGTGATTCCCTTTGACCATTATAAGCAGCTACTACTCTCAGTGCCAGAAAAACAAGCCGCATTTAACGACCACATAGTCAACACATCCTTGTGACCAACGACAACAAAACGTGACTCCCTGATTGCAACATATGCGTTATTCCGCTATTCCGTGACGATTGCAGTATGATGACTCGCTAGACAGGAGCGCCTTCGTTGACCGCTGACCAGGAGTTACCGGGGCGAAAATCAGAACCCGTGACCCATTCAAATATTCCCCAAAAAGCTGGTACAACCAGGGGTTTTACGAAATTTTTCACTCGCGGGTCGATGTTCCAAAGAGGAATTTTTATTAGTGGGGATAAAAAGCAAAATTGTCATCACCATGGGGTAAGTATAACGTTTCACTTGTGAGTCATTCTCTGAGAATCAGATATGTTTAAGACAGATACGCAGTTATATAATTAACTATATACGTATAGGGCGGAACGTTTATAAGTGATGGGTGAGTAATTGGTTAGACAACTGGAGTGGTTTGTAGAATTGCTCCGGGCGAAATGTGAACGGTTTCGTTCATCAGTCGCGGATGGACCAGAATAAAATTCGGATTGCACCACGACTCTGGTTATCGCGGTCATGGTTTATCGAGCTCACAGTTGCTTATCGTAAAATAACCCAGCCACACGTTGAACGTGCGATACTGGATGACGCGTTATTTTCAAGTCTAGGCAGCAAATCTGGAAATCAATTCGTCACGAAGTATTAGAAGTGACAGTATCATCAAATATGACGAGTGTCGAAGTTTCGTGTTACGCGAATCGCTCACTGAACGTGTTGCTAGTTTACCAACATTTTCGCGTTAATGTAGTCGAATTGCTTGGGCGGTTCAATGACGACTGCCGCGATTCACACAACAGTGACTTGTCGACATAGCCACAACGCGACGATGTGTTAAGTCATGTCCTTGTTTGGCTACTGACTGACGCGGGATAATCGCCGACACGTTGAAGGGAAATCAACTCGTAGACAGCTGACAACACGGAAAATATAACGAGACAGAAATAACTCGGTCAATGAATGGATTATTAAATATAACATAAGCATCGAAACCGGGTGAGGGAGGGGGACAATATTTTGATGGGTATAAGTATACGTTGCATACCCCTACCAGGCAGTTTGCTCGCAGAAACAAATTTAGCCGTCCCCCATATTCAACAGCTTCAGACAGTTATGGATGTATATTCCCAAATATAAAAACATTTATCCCATCTCCCGTGTCCCTCTTCCCGTGTCCCACCTCCCGTGTCCCTCCTCCCGTGTTCCACCTCCCGTGTCCCTCCTCCTGTGTCCCACCTCCATTGACCCTCCTTCCGTGTCCCACCTCCCGTGTCCCACCTTCCTTGTCCCACCTCCCGTGTCCCACCTTCCGTGTCCAACCTCCCGTGTCCCACCTCCCGTGTCCCACCTTCTTGTCCCACCTCCCGTGTCCCACCTTCCGTGCCCCACCGATCAATGTTCGTGGAAAATAAGTCTATAATGTACACTGCACATGACACATGCCACATGACACGTGACACATGCCACATGCCACATGACACATGACACATGCCACATGCGTGTGTGCATATTTATTTATCTATATGTATAAATACTTGTTATTTTATGTTGTTATTTTATGTTGCCATGCTCCCCAATACCCAAATACTAAACACATCCTGACAACGAACAGTTCGTTAGCCGTAAGAGACGGCTGTGTTGAGTCATGATGTCTCGAATGTGGGCTGCTCTGTGAGCTGGGAAGGAACAATTCACACGTAGTTTAAACAATTCAGCCTAGTTTCTTTCTTTTTTATGTTTGCGGACATTACCAATCGTACTTCAAGGGCTACGGTGAATTTCGTGGTATGCGTAAATATGTAGTGATTGTATGTGTTTTATTTCTGGTGGATCATAGACCTAACATCATGACTGAAGACTGTGAGTCAACAACAGCTTACAGCAGTTTCAACCCAGTATTGAAACTCTGACTCCCCTCAGATTAGTCACCGGGCAGTAATGTGTTTATGGAACCAAAAAACACAATGTTGATCCAACCTCCTTTCCATAATCAATGTTGGCGTGTGGACAATTGATTTGCCCATTATTCAGTAAGCAATAGCACGGCTGGTCTGAGCCATGAGAGCCACGGACCCCTCGTCTCGAGACGAACACTCCACGCGCAGAGGATTGTAAAGCAAACCAATGTTATTATTCTTTCAATAATGAAAGGACGAATAAACAAAACGAAAACGAAAGACAAACTTACATCATCGCATGCTACTGCAGAAAGGTTAAATGATTCGAAGGAAGAAAATTGTTGAGATGAAATAGAGGAAGGAGGGGGGGGGGAGTGGACATTTCCCCTCCCACAATGCGATTTTTAATGAAGGTCTCAATGGGATCATTGTGTAGCCATTTTTTATGGAAAAATTGGAATCGTTAAAATACTTCTTTTTTAACAATGTGAACTTATCGGCAGAAGAAAAGAAGATCTCCTTTCCAAAGCAGGAGACTTGTTAGTTCTGGTATTGGCAAACATGTGACATCTTTGAGCTGATAGTAAAACTTTTTTTGAAAAATAATGTTTACGTCATCCACGGGGAATCCTACACTGTAGTGTGTTGTGATATTCTAGATTTGATTTTGATGGAACATATGTTACTGTGTTTGTATGTATACACGTATTGATGCAAGAAATACTAACACAGGCAACATTGATATATATATATATATATATATATATATATATATATATATATATATATATATATATATATATATATATATATATATATATATATATATATATATATATATATATATATATATATATATATATATATATATATATATATATATATATATATATATATATATATATATATAATATAGTCCTATATCCAGCGTATAACCGGCATGTTCAAGGCGTTGCCAAATTGGTGACTGTAGTGAATTCAATCATACGGCCTAGTGATTAAGCCACTCTAACTTAACAATGCACACAAATGACATAATTGTAAAAGAGCCAGCGCTATTGTTACGATGTCGTCATGTCTAAAATAGACACCACCGCGATGGTTACCATACATGACGTCACCGACACTAAATCGTTGACGAAGAGTCATCAATATTTGCGTGTGTATACGCAGCATTCACTCACCGCTTGCAGTGGTGGTCAATATGGTCAATATGAAGCCCGACTATGTGGCCACAAACCAGCAATACATGATTCATCATGACGAGCGTCTACGAAATGTCGAATGTGCATTATGTGTGATTTCTGAGAGTGCAATTTAGGGGCGAGTGAGTTGAATTGATGTTTTTGTGCGCCGCTTTCAAATGATGACACCTGTCAGTCGGTGGTCGTTTACGTGACAACACTGTGGTCACTAGGCCATACGTGACAACACTGCGGTCTCTAGGCCATACTGCCCAGTATTTTAAAACCAGTCACCGCTCATGGCAGAAATCGAGCGGTGCCAGGTGTGGGTGTGATTTTTTTATAAAGAGTTATTTTCACTGATTTCCCACAACATGTGTGTTACTAGATGTTTTAATGTGCCGTGAACATCTCGGAAAAAAATTAAAGGAAACATTTTCCAGGGTGCAAAGGAAACTCTATAACGGACGCATATGGGAAAACTAAATGTGGTTTCGCACCATGTCCGTTTTGAAATCCTGAAATATAGTCAGGCGTAAATGGTACGGATGAGTTGGTACAGATGGAATATGTCACATTTCTGAAAGCGTGTTTCTCACTAAAAAGAATGATCAACAGTCTGGTTGTGCAGACATTAAAATATGTTGTCCTTCAAAATGAAAGTATGGTTATATATTGAGCGTTCATCGGCTGACCCGGTATTTAGCTGAAATGGAGGGCGGGTTTGCGAAATGTGTTGACCGGGGGTGGGTGGAAAGTTTATATTGTGTTCAGATTATGCAGCTGAAGAAGGGATTTTTTAAATGTAATGGCGCGCGAATTGTCACCACAACATCGAGAACGAGTATATAGTTCTGACGGCTAAATGTGCCAATTAAGTGAACATACAGACCCCCCCAATACTGAGGCGGATTAACATATGGGCGACTTGAGCACCTGCCTCAGGCCCCCGATCTCCAGGGGGGCGTACTCAAGTAAATCGGAAATACAAGGAAAAATCGAGTGAAATTTATATAATTAAAAACCATGAAATTCAACATATTTTTTTGTAGCGATAACTTGTTAATATTGGACGAAAAGTTTAGTGTTCTTCGAATGTCGCACTCGATTGACTAGAGCGAAAGGAAGCTCTCCCTCTTCTGTCCACCGTCAGACGCAACTCATTCTTGATCCGTCTCTGTTGCGAAAACGTGCGTTCTCCGATGCAACTATATACAGCATAACACAGATATAGAGGCGCAGCGCGATTTCAACTGGGACGGAACTATTTACACGGAGGAAGAAACAAAATACAGCATACGCCGGATTAAATATCAGTGATCGCTACACAGCGTCTGCATTACTTTTAAAATCTATAATTATTTTATTACTAGATAGTGTCTTGAGGAAATACCAAAACAAGCGTGTATTGAGAAATGTCTGTCATTGCATATTCGATGTTAACCTATGTATGCTTTTTACCTACACTTGCGGGATATTTTATATACATCGCTCCTCCGTAGAATTAGGCGGGACATGCCCCCTCCCCCCGTTTCCCCACCGAAAAACGCCCCTTCCTTGCACTTTCTCTGTCACGTTTCTAACTCACAAGGAAGCAACATGGCCGGAGTTTCGAAAATTAAGTCTAGTTTATTTTATGTTTGCTGACATTACCAGTTGCTAGTTCAGGGGATACGACGAATTTTGTGGTATACGTAGATACGTAGTGATTGCACTGGTTCTATTTCTGGTGGGTTGTAGACATACTACCTCGACTGTAAGTCAACAACAGGTTACAGCAGTTTCAACCCAGTATTGAAACTCTGACTCCCCACTGATTAGTCACCGGGCAGTAATGTGTTTATAGAACCAAAAATATACAATGTTGATCCAACTTCCTTCCCATAATCAATGTTGGCGTGTCGACAGTTAATTTGCCCATTATTCAGCAAGCAATACCACGGCTGGTCTGAGCCATGAGAGCCACGGACCCCCTCGTCTCGAGGCGAACACTCCATGATTGAGTCAACGCGCGCGCAGAGTGATTGTAAGGCAAACCAATGTTATTATTCTTTCAATAATGAAAGGACGAATAAACAAAACGAAAACGAAAGACAAACTTACATCATTGCATACTACTGCAGAGAAGTTAAGTGATTCGGAGGAAGAAGATTGTGGGGATGAAATAAGGGAAGGAGGGGATAGTGGACATTTCCCCTCCCACAATACGATTTTTAATGAAGGTCTCAGTGGGATCATTATGGGATCATTATGTAGTCATCTTTTATGGAAAAATTGGAATCGTTAAAAAAGTACTTCTTTTTTAACAATGTGAACATATTGGCAGAAGAAAAGAAGATCTCCTTTCCAAAGCTGCAGATTTGTTAGTTCTGCTACTGGCAAACATACGACATCTTTGAGCTGTTAGTAAAACTTTTTTGAAAAATAATGTTTACGTCGTCCACGGCGAATCCTACACTGTAGTGTGTTGTGATATTCTAGGTTTTATTTTGATGAAACATATGTTACTGTGTTTGTGTATATGTATTGATACAAGAAATGTTAACACAGGCAGCATTGAGATATATTTATATATACTCGTATATCCAGCGGCATGTTCAAAGTGTTGCCAAATTGGTGACTGTAGTGAGTTCAATCATACGGCCTAGTGATTAAGCCATCTAACTTAAATTAACACACAAATGGCATAATTGTAAAAGAGCCAATGCTACTGATACGATGTCGTCATGTCTAAAATAGACACCACCGCGATTGTTACCATACATGACGTCACCGACACTAAATCGTTGACATTGTGACTTAGAATTGTTGCAACACGGCGTCAATTGCTGAATCATCCGTGACTGGCCACTGCCCACGAATGACCAATGGTCAGTATCAAGAGTGATACACTGACGAAGAGTCATCGATAGTTGCGTGGTGGTCAATATGAAGCCTGACTATGTGGCCACAGACCAGCAATACATGATTCATCAAGACGAGCGTCTACGAAATGTGGATTGTGCATTATGTGTGATTTCTGAGAGTTCTATGTAGGGGCGAGTGAGTTGAATTGATGTTTTTATGCGCCGTAGCATTACAGCTTTCAAGTGATGACACCTGTCAGTCGGTGGTCGTTTACGTGACAACACTGCGGTCACTAGGCCATACTGCCCGATATTTTAAAACCAGTCACAGGTTATGGCAGAAATCAAGCGGTGCTAGGTGAGGATGTGAATTTTTTTTATAAAGAGTTATGTCATTTTCACTGATTTCTCACAACATTTGTGTTACTAGATGTTTTAATGTGCCGTGAACAGCTAGGAAAAAAATTAAAGGAAATATTTTCCAGGGTGCAAAGGAAATGATATAACGGCCGCATATGGGAAAACTAAATGTGGTTTCGCACCATGTCCGTTTTGAAATCCTGAAATATAGTCAGGCGTAAATGGTACGGATGAGTTGGTACAGATGGAATATGTCACATTTCTGAAAACGTGTTTCTCACTAGAAAGAATGATCAACAATCTGGTTGCGCATAAATTCACATATGTTGTCCTTCAAAATGAAAGTACGGTTGTATCTAGAGCGTTCATCGGCTGATCAGGTATTTTGGCTGAAATGGAGGGCGGGTTTGTGAAATGTGTTGACCGGGGTGTGTGGAGAGTTTATATTGTATTCAGATTATGCAGCTGAAGAAGGGATTTTTTAATGTAATGGTGCGCGAATTGTCACCACAACATCGAGAACCAAGAAATACGTATAGAGTTCTGTGGCTAAATGCGCCTCGTAAGTGGAACATAGGACCCCCTCCCCCCCGTATTGAGGCGGATTAAAATATGGGCAACTGGGGCACGTGCCTCAGGACCCCGAGCTCCCGGGGCACTGAAGTAGATCGGCAATACAAGGAAAAATCAAGTGAAATTTGTATAATTAAAAGCCATGAAATGTAGCACTCGATTGACTAGAGCGAAAGGAAGTTCTCCCTCTTCTGTCCACCGTCAGACGCAACTCATTCTTCATCCGTCTCTGTTGCGAAAACGTGCGTTCTCCGATGCAACTATATACAGCATGAGACAGATATAGAGGCGCAGCGCGATTTCAACTGGGACGGAACTATTTACACGGAGGAAGAAACAAAATACAGCATACGCCGGATTAAATATCAGTGATTGCTGCACAGCGTCTGCATTATTTTTTAAAATCTATAATTATTTTATTACTGGATAGTGTCTTGAGGAAATACCAAAACAAGCGTGCATTGAGAAATGTCTGTCACTGCATATGATATGTTAACCTATGTATGCTTTTTACCGACACTTCCGAGATATTTTATATACATCGCTCCTCCGTAGAATTAGGCGGGACATGCCAGCCCCCCCCCCCGTTTCCCGATCGAACAACGCCCCTTCCTTGCACTTTCTCTGTCACGTTTCCAACTCACAAGGAAGCAACATGGCCGGAGTTTCGAAAATTAAGTCTAGTTTATTTTATGTTTGCTGACATTACCAGTTGCTAGTTCAGGGGATACGACGAATGTTGTGGTATACATAGATACGTAGTGATTGCACTGGTTCTATTTCTGGTGGGTTGTAGACACACAACCACTACTCTGAGACCACAGCGGATGACAACAGTTTCAGCTCAGTATGGAAGCTCATGCAGTAACGTGCAGTAATGTGTTTATCGAACCAAAACAACAATGTTATTCCAACTTCCTCCCCATAAGCAACGTTGGCTTGTCGACAATTAATTTGCTAATATCCAGTAAGCAATTAAGTGTGGTCTGAATCGTCGGTGCCAAGTACCTCCCCGTCTCAAGGCGACCCCACGCTGAGTGATTGTAAGGCAAACCAATATTATTCTTTCTATAATAAAAATACTAATGAATAAATTGAAAACGAAAGAAAGGCTAATTATTGCAGAGTTGTCAATTAAATAACCTGGTGGAAATGAAATAAAGGAATACGATTTGTTGTTTTAATAAAGGTCTCAATGGGGTAATTTTATGGATTCTTTAGTAAAAGAAATTAATAGAAAATGTGGAATTTTGTAAAAGAATGAGATTATTTGAAAAGAAATGAGGGTCAGGAGATGTTACAAAATGTTAAGAAAAGAAGGAGATATCCTTCCCAGTGCGGGATACTTGGCATCTCTGCTAGTGGCAAACATTGTTCTACAAAAGAGTGTTTTCTCAAGTAATTTACGTCGTCCACTCTGAATCATACACTGCAGTGTGTTGTGATAGTCTACATTTTATTTTAATGGAGCATATGTTAAGGTGTTTGTGTAAATGTATTGATACAAGAAATACTAACACATGCAACATTGGTATATCTATTTATAAATCCTCGTATGTTCGGCGGCATGTTCAAAGTGTTGTCAAGTTGGTGACTGTGGTATATTCATTCAATCATACGGCCTAATAATTAAGCCATACTAATTTAACAATGCACACAAATGGCACAATTGAAAAAGAGCCAGCGCCATTGTTACGATGTCGTCATGTCTAAAAATAGACGCCACCGCGATTGTTACCATGCATGACGTCACCGACACTCATTCGTTGACGTTGTGACGGTGCGACCGTGTGGGGAGAGTTTATGTTGTGTTCAGATTATGCAGCTCAAGAAGGAATTTTTGTAATGTAATGATGCGCGAATTGTCACCACAACATAGAGAACCAAGAAATGCGTACATATATCTGTATAGTTCTGACGGCTAAATGCGTCACGTAAGTGGAACATAGGAACCCCCAATGCTGAGGCGGATTAACATAGGGGCAACTGGGGCACGTGGCTCAGGGCCCCGAGTTGTCAGGGCCAATTCAAGTAGACCGGAAATTCAAGGACAAATCGAATTAAATTTATAGTTAATAAAACCTGAAATTCAACAGATATAGGCCTAGCTAATCAGCATTCCAAATACCACTTTTATGGTTTTTTTTTGCGAGAATTCATCAATAATGGATAAAAAGTTAAGCTTCCGAAGAATGTCGCACTCGATTGACTTGAGCTAGTAGAAAGATAGTTAGCGGCGCAGCGCGATTTCAACATTTCGGAATGCGGGCGCCAGCTCCTGTTCGACAAGGAGGCGATGTGTTTTTGTTGGTTTCTTTGTCGGTGTAAGACGCTTGTTTCACGATTGGATTGCGCAGTGGAGATGTAAACTGTACGAATTCGTGGGTCAGTGCCCGTACTGATAGGTGCACACCAACTGTTCGGAAGCTTAGTTCTTGTTCAGCCTGCAATCTCGCGAGGAATCCGAACAGCCAACACATTCACATTAATTAAAACTCCACCATCAACTGATATGTAGTGTGTTAATAGTTTATGCAACACCGCAGTTGATTTAATTAATCAAATGCCTATTTGTGTTCAAATCATCGATACAATTGATTTTAGTCGTTAGATCTGGTAAGGCTCAAGGCTGATCACGGACACGACTTCCATCCTCTCGCCGATCACATGACGAAGTTATGACATATCACCAAGGGTCGCAGTGGATACAAGGTAGGTTTGATTTTTTCGCAAAATGAAGTTGAAATGAGACTAGCCACAAAATCGAATTAGTGAATTGAGGAGAACTTTTAAGTGAATTGACGAGGAACCTTTAAGTGAATTGACGAGGAGTCTTTAAGTGAATTGAGGAGAACTTTTAAGTGAATTGAGGAGGAATCGTTAAGTGAATTGAGGAGAACTTTTAAGTGAATTGAGGAGGAATCTTTAAGTGAATTGAGGAGGAATCATTAAGTGAATTGACGAAGAACCTTTAAGTGAATTGACGAGGAACCTTTAAGTGAATTGACGAGGAATCTTTAAGTGAATTGACGAGGAACCTTTAAGTGAATTGACGAGGAATCTTTAAGTGAATTGACGAGGAATCTTTAAATGATTTGAGGAGGAATCTTTAAGTGAATTGACGAGGAATTTTTAAGTGAATTGACGAGGAACCTTTAAGTGAATTGAGGAGGAACCTTTAAGTGAATTGACGAGGAATCTTTAAGTGATTTGAGGATGAATCTTTAAGTGAATTGACGAGGAACCTTTAAGTGAATTGACGAGGAGTCTTTAAGTGAATTGAGGAGAACTTTTAAGTGAATTGAGGAGGAATCTTTAAGTGAATTGAGGAGAACTTTTAAGTGAATTGAGGAGGAATCTTTAAGTGAATTGAGGAGGAATCATTAAGTGAATTGACGAGGAACCTTTAAGTGAATTGACGAGGAACCTTTAAGTGAATTGACGAGGAATCTTTAAGTGAATTGACGAGGAACCTTTAAGTGAATTGACGAGGAATCTTTAAGTGAATTGACGAGGAATCTTTAAGTGATTTGAGGAGGAATCTTTAAGTGAATTGACGAGGAATTTTTAAGTGAATTGACGAGGAACCTTTAAGTGAATTGAGGAGGAACCTATAAGTGAATTGACGAGGAATCTTTAAGTGATTTGAGGATGAATCTTTAAGTGAATTGACGAGGAATCTTTAAGTGAATTGAGGAGGAACCTTTAAGTGAATTGAAGAGGAACATTTAAGTTTTATCCATTGACATATTTAATGTAGTGCGGAACATCAACATTAACTACACATTAATTCGTTACAAAAAAAATAATATTTAAGACAATCCACACATCATACGCAACCAAAACTTTTCTAAGAAGTCTATATGTGTGCAATGGGGAATGTAAAAACATTGTGGTAAAAATACACACACTAAAATTATAAAAAGGTCGTGCAGCAGCATCCTGAAAGCTGAGTGCCATATTATTTCACGTCGGTGGGATACGCGAGCCTATCCCACAATACGCACGCACGCACTCACTCACTCACGCACTCACGCACGCATACAAACACACACCGCTTTGAACAGTCCTAAAGACCGGATTCCGCTCAGTGAGTAGCTTCACTTCACTTAATAGTTGACCAAACATTAAGTAATGTAATAGTTTGTGTGATGATTTCACAAAAAAACTACATACACAAGTTGCACAAACGAACTAGCATGTTGCAGTGGATACAAGGTAGGTTTGATTTTTCGCAAAATTAATTTGAAATGAGACTAGCCACGAAATCGAATTAGTGAGGAATCTTTAAGTGAATTGAGGAGGAACTTTTAAGTGAATTGAGCAGGAACCTTTAAGTGAATTGACGAGGAATCTTTAAGTGAATTGAGGAGGAACTTTTAAGTTAATTGAGGAGGAATCTTTAAGTGAATTGAAGAGGAACATTTAAGTGAATTGAGGACGAACCTTTAAGTGAATTGAAGAGGAACATTTAAGTTTTATCCATAACCAAAATAAAACCATATCACAACAAACGGAAACATTTGTGTTGGCCGGGAAGCCAGAAACTACGCAATAACAATATATTAGGTTTTTAAAATATTGTCGTTTCAAAAATGCATCAAAAGCGACCACCCCAGGAGTGCGGGGCCTCACAACTTCAACTTGCCCCGGGGCCCAGTAACCCTTAATCACCCATGCCCCTATGGGTGCATGAAACTCAAATGTATGCATTTACTTGTTTACCGGGTTTGCCAATCCTCGCCACCGAGTCAGACGATGTATACGTTGCGAAATCCGTGGACTAGTATTCAGGCGTACACCCTTACGGGAGAGCCCGGATATACGGCGGCAAGTCGTGACAAGGGGTGATGTTGGAATACCAACACCTTCTTTGTTATATAAAGAAAGTTCCTTCTTAAGATCTTCCCTGTTTAATTATTCGTACAAAAAAAGCATTGCCCACACATAAGGGTAACGGGGTGAGACAACATTTACTTTTGCCATCGGTGACCATTATATTTGTTTCCTGGGCCCCGATTTTTTTAAACTTTCACAGCACATTAAGCACCACTTGCCTGACCTCCTGCGTGGAACGCGTTAAATGGACGTTTTTCTGAAAAAAAACCCAGCCAAACCACATATCCCACAATTTCAACCCAGCCCGGTGACTAATTTTGAAATGCTATAGCACTTTCTGGAATAATAGCCAATACGTTGGTCCGCGTGTATTTACTGCCGTTTATTGACGTATTTAATGTAGTGCGGAACATCAACGTTAACTACACATTAATTCGTTGCAAAAAAAGTAATATTTAAGACAATCCACACATCATACGCAACCAAAACTTTTCTAAGGAGTCTATATGTGCAATGGCGGATGCATTAACATCGTGGTAAAAATACACACACTAAAATTATAAAAAAGGTCGTGCAGCAGCATCCTGAAAGCTGAGTGCCATATTATTTCACGTCGGTGGGATATGCGAGCCTATCCTACAACACGCACGCACGCACGCACTCACGCACACAAACACACACCGCTTTGAACAGTCCTAAAGACCGGATTCCGCCCAGTGAGAAGCTTTACCTTTTACCTTTACCTTTTACCTTTACCATTACTTTTTACCTGTGCCTTTGCCTTTACCTTTTACCTTTACCTTTTACCTTTACCTTTTACTTTTACCTTTTACCTTTACCTTTAGGATAGGCGGAGAAGATTGAGTTCCATCCACCAGGCCTCCATACGTACTCGAGCAGGACGATGACCCGTTTTTTTTTTACGTTTGCGCAACGTTTTCCGCTGACGTGACTAGAACATGTGCGGATCACTCGTCTTGCACGTGTGAGGAGATATTTAAAGGTCCTTCATCAATTGAATTTTGTCTCTCATCTAATTTTTTCTCTCAATCATTTCGAGAAAAAACAAACCTATCTACTATCCACTACATCATTGTATAACTCATGCTCAAAAGATCAAAGTCAAGTCAAATATATCTTTATTGATCATCCATGTTTTATCTCGTTTTTTAGTGCAGTGTTGCTAAGCTTTGTTTTGGGCCACTTTTCATATTTTGATGGTATCACCAGGCCCCTGAACTTAAGTATAAAAAAGTATTTCGACGAGTTTCACCAGGTACGTCTGTTACGTAATCTTTTGTGAAATCAACTGCGCACATTAGTTGAGCTATTCACACATTGTAGATCTAGACATCAACGAACCTGATTTAGATGTAGTTTGCACATTTAATTTGACGAAAGCGTTTTTGTATCATTGCATATTCTGTATTTTGTTAGAAGAACACGTCGTTTGTAGTTCGCTACAAATCCACGTTGGCCGGGGACAAGCGGAACACGAGAAACGCAGACGGTTAGAACGGTTTTTGTGCGGTTTTTGCGCCAGCACACAGACTACATAGGGCGACCTGAAGACATCAATGCACTGCATCATGTACACGAAACTGATGTCGTTTAGCCTCAGTACTCCCCCCTTACACGGAACTTTGAATTACATTAACATGTGGATACCCATGAAAATATCCTCATCCTTTATGCTGTGAAGATCTCCACGGGCGGATCTGGGCTTGTTGGCAGGGAGGTCTCAGTCAGTCGTAGTCATGTGTCGTTCTATTTAAGGACCGGGGAGGGGGGGACAGGACGGCACATGTGTCGTTCTACTTACAGAAGGGTGTAAGTATATTAGCCGGCTGCTAATACTTCAGTCTTTACATTGACACTAGTTCCGATGTAGGCTTATATACGCTGTCATTTATCGTAATATTTGCGAAAGGACACAGAGGGTCTAAGACCCCCCTCCATGGCCCAGGGGGGATTTTGAGAAACCCAAGACCCCCCCTGGATCACACCGTTCATATTCAGCCGTCGCAATGCGAAACTGCGCGCGAAGCCGGCACCTTTATGAGTTAAAATTGTAAATTAACGACGGTTTTTTTTGGAGGGGTCAAATTTCGTGTATGGTGTTATATCGATTTTTGAGATCGCCCCTTGTTACCCGTCTTGCGCAATTAGACACCTCCCGACGAAACGGTGCGTGAAACAGCCTGACCTAACGTGTTGTTTCCTAACATGCTGTTTCCTAACAGCGTCGTCTATGAATGACGTGATGCAACACCATTTGCTGCTTCTTGATATATAGTGTTGTCAAAGTCCATCAAAGGTGTTATATGAGTCATAATATGTCTCGTCATATGTTTACATCAATGTCGCCTGTCGTATTAAATATGTTAATGTTAATATGCATAGACCGCACCTTTCGTGACAGGATCAACGCTCACGTAAATAGCACCTTTTGTTTCGAGAAGGCTTACGTCACAAAGTGATAAAAGATATCGAATTCTACATTAAGTTGCAATTAAATCACGTAATGTGACGGCCGTTCGTGTCATTTAAAGGTCATCGGTAAATAGTTGGTTTTATGGGCAACCACGTGGCGTTGGAAATCAGGAAAACGCCTTGAGGAAATTTGAGACACAAGGACAGCGCGTTCAAGTAACTTACGAGTTAGAGACAGCGCAACGATGCGGCTTTGGAAACGGGAAAACGCATTGACGTGTCTTATGAGATACAATATCTTCGCAAGAATTTGTTCAGCGTTATACAACAGCTAGCCGTGCTGATGTCCCCTCGAATTTCACAAACGTATGTTTAACATAGGATTCTGAGAACGAGGCTGCCGTGCATTATCTGGATGGATATATCACGGTAATAAGACTACTTGATTGGTCTAGAGCATTTCATCATGGCATATCAAACCAGATAACACACGGCAACCTCGTTCTGAGAATCCGTCTGACGTTTGACTCATTCCGAATGCGACCGCGTTGGCGTGGACACGAGATTGTTCGAACGATTTGCGTGTTTCCTGTGATTGTTGTCTTTTACGTAATATGCCTCAAACATCCGCAAACATTCCGCATCAGTTCATTCGAACAATATGAATGCTTCGTGAAACCGGCCCAGCAGCATATACACAAATGTAGGAAGTGAAAAAGTATGCTCAACTGTTAATTCACCGTTATATAACGGGAATAACATACTGTTTGTTGGTGTCACTCGAGTGTCACCAGCCACGCAACAACTTGCTGGTAACACTCTCGTGACATCAACAAACAATGTATTTTTCCCTAAGTAATGTTTTGTACGCCGCGCTGACGTCATTGTTAAGTAATTAGACAATCCCCTATTGCGTAGCATGGTGACGCCTCTGGTGAACACCGCGGCCAGAGATCGGGATGTTTAATCAACTAGGCATGCGGTTTGTGTGATATCGTTGAGCCAAACCACTGTTTGTTTTGCCAGAGGCGTCTACTTCAGCATTTCTCATATAGTTCGTCGTCGCAGTTTTCTGCACCATGGCAGCTCTTTTCCTCTCATTTAGCTGTTATCACTTCTGCCTGATCTCTTTTGTTTTTCTCTGTATACTGGTTGGACTGATTTTCATTATGCTAGCGTGAAGATGTGTATTTAAGACATAACTAATGATAATTTATTGACCTGATGCAAATTGTGGGAGATTAACGATAACAGCCGGTGACTTTCCAAAATACGACATCGGATATGTCTTTAATCATATCATATCATTTATGTAATCTTGCATCTTGCACTGGGCGGTTGTGGTAGATACTTTATATCGCTTATGGTGCTTAAAACGAAAGTTTAAATTGGTGCATACACGGCGTCCTCTCATACGATTCTTTTGAACGCATCCAACATTTTTGTTTGCGCTGACTTGGCTATTCGCTCACGCAAGGATTCCACACGGACATATGTGGACATATACGGAACGTGTTCTGGAAACAATAGGTCACGTATCATTGATGTTAATGCGCGACTGGTTTCTTCAATTTATCCTATAGGCAGATACCACTTGCTTTTCTCGCCCATTGCCAGTTTCTAAAGTTTGCCAGTTATGTTTGTTCTACCAAGATGTTCTGTCATCTCCCGATGAACTAGATCAGTTTTATATATGCCTACACTATGTTAAGCCTGGATGCTAATAAGTTCTGTCCAATCCATTCACCCCATCCTCATCCGTATCTACGTCTTAGCCTTTGTTGAGTTGTGTTGAATTATGTCTTCATCCTTCGTTCGTTTGACGCTCGTCTTCCCCAGCGCTGATAGCTTCGCGCCTTCACCATTTCGTTAATGCTGTGTCCACGGGTCGGTAGCTACTAAAATCCTGCAGATATGGGACTCAACGTACCTATGGTTTCTATGGTGTTTGTCGTAGAGGTTGGGTAATATATCACTGCCTGTGGCTAAGTTCCACCGAAGGAGCTTTCTGGGGGTTGTAGCTGATTGTGAGGGATTGAAGTTCCACTGAAGGAGCTTTCTGGGGGTTGTAGCTGATTGTGAGGGATTGAAGTTCCACTGAAGGAGCTTTCTGGGGGTTGTAGCTGATTGTGAGGGATTGAAGCGCCAGCATTTCCCTCTACTGTTATATCACCTCACAGCTCATACTGAGAACTGAGTTAACAACACCATCGTGTGTGTGTGTGTGTGTGTGTGTGTGTGTGTGTGTGCGTGCGTGCGTGTGTGTGTGTGTGTGTGTGTGTGTGTGTGTGTGTGTGTGTGTGTGTGTGTGTGTGCGTGCGTGCGTGCGTGCGTGCGTGCGTGCGTGCGTGCGTGCGTGCGTGCGTGCGTGCGTGCGTGCGTGCGTGCGTGCGTGCGTGCGTGCGTGCGTGTATGTGATGCGCGCGGGTCTGACAGTCGGACAGAAATAATAATAGGTATGCGTTCCAAGATTTTCACGAACATTTTGGTCCAATTGTGTCACTTATTATTCTCCTCTGGCAAATGCACCTATTAGCCTACCTATTAACCTACCATCATGAACAGAACCTTTACGACTGTGCTTGGGTATCGCTCGTGGGAATGACAGCCATGTGCGACCGAACAACAGGAAACTATGCTGTCTGTATACTCCAAATAGATGCCTGTTTACCTGTGCATAACGTATTTTCGTCACATTGATAATAATTAATCAACATGGCGGAAATACAACTGACACTCAGCCGCGCGTCACTGCCCTGCCAGGCGTCTAGGAAGCCGTCGTCTGTTCATAACAGAACACTTCCTCCGAGCGCAGTTAGTCACCGTCTTACGCTAATTATAGGTCAGAGCTGCAACTGAAATAGATGACATGATACACCATCGATATATATTTTGTTCCGGACTGCAGCCGAAGCAGGGAAGGGGAATGCAGATATCTCGATAGGCGTGTATGTATTGCTGGCGGCAACGAATGTGGACAATTATGGCAGCTTATATAACGTAATACGTTATCTTGGCGGATGGCAATCTTGTTGGCAGTTGTAAAATATATGGCAGATGGAATATGCACGATTTCGAGGGGGATAAATGCTGAAAGACCGGACATGCAGGAGACAGGGCTGATTATGAGTGGTTAAGGGAAAGGACGAACTAGGTGCACTGGAAAGGGAGAATCCACAGTGTTGCCGCGTCCGTGGACACAAGAACAAACACATTGAAATGAACACCGTTGGTGTCAACGGGACAATCTGTTTATATATTCGACTAATCCGAGGTTTAGTCTAATTGATACCAGAACTAGCAGCTTACATCGACACCACACAATATTCGAATCACACGAGTTATAAATAATAAATATAACACTAACCAGACGCGCACGCACGCACGCACGCACGCACGCACGCACACAGAAAAAATGGTGCCGAACCGGTATATATATACTTGTATGCTGTAGTGACGAAGACATCGAAGGGAGAATATTTTAGCCGACTTTGTTTGACAAGGAAGCACAGCACGTTTGACGACGGAGCGACTGGCGAACATATACCGCAAATAGAATAACATGAGAAAGGGTAACGGAAATGGGCATTGTGGTGGTGGTGGTGGTAGTGGTGGTGGTGGTGGTGGTGGTGGTAGTGGCGGTGGTGGTGGCCGTGGTGGTTGCCATTAAATAAACACCACCCATTGTTACAAGAACAATTAATTCACGTCAACTCTGTTTGAATGCGTCGATGATACATAACACGTACAAGTTCCGCCCTGTGACAATTTTCTTCTCACGCCTAGAAAAAGAAACCGTCTGTTTCCGGTGACCAATTTCGGAAACATGAGAAGGGGCGTAGCGAGCTTTGAGGCACCCCGTTTCAGAAACGACTTAAACTTTGCAAACGCCTTCACCAAAGCCTCAAAGTGTTTTTGTTATTTTTACCCCCACACGAAA